>PVLD010007825.1:0-88433 GCA_004027595.1 Dinomys branickii
TTTTTTTTTTTCTGTTGTTGAGAGGATTAACTGTCTGATTAAATTTGCATGTCTATATATGGGTCCATACATCTACAATTCCAAGATATCAATGGATAAAGCAACAACTACTGTTGAGACCATATCACCTTGTCTATAGATTAGTTGTGATTGTACTATTTTCTATGATAATGGGTGTCTGTTTGTCAATATGTTTTTGTGCTTTTATGTTTCTAAAATAAAAAAAATAAAATAAAAAAATAAAAAAATAAAAAATATTAGTTTGAATCATATGAAATTGCACTGTTTAAGGTCAAAATAGGTAAATATTGAAAATATATAAACAGAATAAAGTAATATTCTGTTTACTGCTTTTTTAATCTTTAACAGTTCTTTTTTTCTTTTCCTATTATAAGGAAAATAAATACTTGAAGAAATAAATGAAAAATACAGGGATTTAGAAAGATTAAAAACCTCCCTCAAGGGGACCTTTATCCAGAGACAAAGGTGGACTCACACCAACACCTGGGCCGCATGGCGTTTCCTGCCTGCGCCCCGACTGTGCGACTGGGACCTTTATCCAGAGACAAAGGCGGACTGGCACCTACACCTGGGTGGCGTGGCATTTCACTGCCCTGCGTTGCCGGCTCTGCAACTGGGACCTTTCTCCAGCGACCTGCAACACCACATGAGCAGCACAACCCTTCTCCTCTGGTAATGTCTACACCTGGGTTCTGCTCCACACCTTAGAGTTAAGAAGGAACTCCAACTGGGAGGGCCCATCCCTGTTGGTGGTTGAGACCTGCAGTGTGGAATCAGCCTCAGACTCTGGGGTCTTTGGGGTTGGGAGGAGAGCCCTGCTCCCCTCTGACCAGCCACCTGAGGAACCCAAAACAGAAGCCGCTGCCTAACCACCATAGGCTTCAAGGCTGAGACCCACATGCTTCCCATCCACACACTGGACACTCTGGTACCAAAGCCCAGCACTCTCCCACTATAGCAGCTGTGGTCTGAGCCATGCACCCCACCAATTGCCTGGGGTCCCTGGGCACAGTGGTTCACAATCTGCTACCACCCTGGGTTTAGTTTGACATCCAGGTAAACTAGGGTGCCTAGAGTCCTTAGTGAGCTGCCTGGGTAGTCAGTAGCTCAGCACCAGTCATCTGACATTCAAAATGACAAGACAAAGGGGCAAAATGCAGTCTCAAAACACAACTCCACCCAGAACAAGTACTGGACACAATGACATAGGAGAACTAGGAAACCACATACCTAAAATTTCTGAAATGATCACATCTGAAGTAAAGAAACAACTCCATCAAGCCACAGAACAGATTAAATCTGAAATAATCTCTCAGGCAAAAAATAAAATGAAAATAATAATGGAAGAAATGCTTTGCACATACAGAGAAGAAACAGATAAAAGACTAGAAGATCAAAGGCAACAAATGGAAATATTAAATGAGCAATTCAGGACTGAATTAGAACACATGAAACAGTCTCAAACAGATTTCCAGGAAATGAAAACTGCCACTGAAAGCTTGCAAAACCGCTTGAATGAATCCAAAGATAGAATTTTAGATCTTGAAGACAGCATGACAGCTAACGACCATGAAAGGAAGGATCTGTTAAAGTCAACAAGGAACCAGGAGAAATCAATCCAAAAGCTGCAAGATAAAGCAAAGAGAAATAATCTGCGAGTAATAGGAATCAGTGAAACAGCAGGAGGCAACACAAATGACATAAAAAGAATATTTGGAGAAATAATAGCAGAAAATTTCCCAAGAATGGTAAAAGAAACTGATGTGCAGATAAATGAAGCATATACAACTCCAATGAGTCACAACCCAAATAAAACCACCCCCAGGCATACAATAGTCAAGATCCCAGATATGCAGCAAAAGAACACAGTATTAAAAGCTGCTAGAGGGGCTGGGGATATAGCTCAGTGGAATAAGCGCCTGCCTAGCAAGCGCAGGGTCCTGAGTTCAATACCCAGTACCGCCAAATAAAAATAAATGAATAAATAAATAAAGCTGCTAGAGAAAAGAAACAGATCACCTATAAAGGAAAGCCCATCCAAATCACGGCAGACTTCTCAACAGAAACCATGAAATCAAGAAGAGCTTGGAGCGAGATATTACAGATTCTCAGACAAAACAGCTTCCAACCAGACTGATGTATCCTGCAAAACTATCCTTCAAATTCAATGGAGAAATAAAATATTTCCACAACAAAGAACAACTGAAGAACTTCATGAGTGCCAAACCAACATTACAAAAAGTACTGAAAGATATTCTAGACAGAGAAAAAAGTGACCACAATCCCAAGAACAACAATAGAAAGGAACCCTTAAGCAGAACAAGAAATTAAACAGCAAAAAGTAGGAAAGCAACATCAAGTAAACAGCATTACAAGAATAAGCCAACGTATAACAGTTATAACCATTAATGTAAATGGCCTCAATTCACCAGTCAAAAGAAACAGACTGGCAGAGTAGATTAAGACACAGAATCCCACAATATGCTGTACACAGGAAAGACACTTTACTCAAAAGGAAATCCATAGACTGAAAGTCAAAGGTTGGAAAACAATCCTCCATGCAACAGGTTCCCAGAAAAAAGCAGGGGTAGCTGTTATGTTTGCAGACAATGTGAACTTCAAACTGATAACAATCAAAAGAGACAAAGAAGGCCACTATATACTAGTTAGGGGAAAACTGCAAGGGGAAGAGATAACAATCCTAAACATGTATGCACCAAATACTGCAGCAGCAAACTATGTAAGGCAAATCTTAACGGACATAAAAAAACAAATAAACAATAACACTATTGTAATAGGGGACCTAAATACCGCTTTGACACAAAGAGATAGGTCAACTGGACTAAAACTCAGCAAAGATATAACAGACCTGAACCAGTCTGTGCAAACAAATGGACTTAGTAGATGTTTACAGGTTCCACCCCACAACACCAGGATATCTATTTTTCTCAGCTCCACATGGGACTTTCTCTAAAATAAACCACATTCTAGCCCATAGAGCATACCTACCTAAATGCAAAAGGATTGAAATTATCCCATGCATATTATCTGACCACAGTGCAATGAAATTGGAAATTAATGACAAAGGGAATTCCAAAAACTCTATAAACACTTGGAAATTAGACAACAACCTCCTGAATAACCAATGGGTCACAGAAGAAATTAAAAAATACCTAAAAACAAATGAAAACAAAAATACAACTTATACGAATCTGTGGGATGCAATGAAAGCAGTCCTCAGAAGGAAATTTATAGCGATGAACTCACATATAAAGAAAACAGAAAGAGAACAAATAAATAGCCTAATGTTGCACTTCAAACTTTTAGAAGAAGAACAAGTCCAGCCCAAAACCCAAAGAAGGGAGATTATAAAGCTTAGGAAAGAAAGTAATGCAATTGAGACAAAGAAAACTCTACAAAAAATAAGTGAATCAAAGCGTTGGTTTTTTGAAAGAGTAAATAAAATAGATAAACCTCTAGCCAATCTTACCAAAAAAAAGAAAGGAAAGAACTCAAATTCGTGCAATAAGGAATGAAAAGGATGAAATCACTACAGATCCTACAGAAATTCAAAACATCATTAATATCTACTTTGAGAATCCTTACTCCAATAGGATAGAAAACCCAGAAGAAATCAACAGATTCCTAGAAATGTACAAACTACCAAAGTTGAACCAGGAAGATATAAAAACCCTGAACAACCCAATATCAATTAATGAGATTCAAAATGTTTAAAAACTTACCGACAAATAAAAGCCCAGGCCCTAACGGATTCACAGCAGAATTTTATAAAACATTCAGTGAAGATTTAATGCCAACACTCCTCAAACTCTTCAATGAAATTGAAAAGGAAGCAATTCTCCCTAACTCATTTCTGGAGGCAAGTATCATACTAATAACAAAACCAGAGAAGGACCCAACCAAGAAAGAGAACTATAGGCCAATCTCCCTAATGAACATAGATGCAAAGATACTCAATAAAATACTAGCAAATAGAATGCTGTGAATCATAAGGAAAATTATACACCATGACCAGGTTGGGTTTATTCCAGGAACGCAGGGATGGTTCAATATTCGCAAATCAATTAATGTAATATACCATATCAATAGAGCCAAAGACAAAAACCACATGATCATCTCAATAGATGCAGAAAAATCTTTTGATAAAGTCCAACATGAATTCATGTCAAAAACCCTAGAAAAAATAGGAATAGGTGGCTTCTACCTCAATTTAATCAAAACCATCTATGACAAACCAAAAGCCAACATCATACTAAATGGATAAAAACTGAAAGCTTTTACTTTAAAGACAGGAACAAGACAAGGATGTCCACTGTCACCACTACTATTCAACATAGGTCTAGAAGCATTAGCCAGAACAATTAGAGAAGAGAGAGAAATAAAAGGAATATGGATAGGAAAGAAAGAAGTAAAACTATCTACTATCTCTATTTGCAGATGACATGATACTTTACATGGAAGACCCCAAAAACTCCACAAGAAGACTCCTTCAATTAATTGACAAATTCAGCAGCGTAGCTGGATACAAAGTCAACGCCCAAAAATCAATAGCATTCCTATACATAAACAGCAAACAAACTGAGAGAGAAATTAAGGAAACCATACCTTTTACAATAGCATACAAGAAAATGAATTATTTAGGAATCAATCTAACAAAAGAGGTAAAAGATCTATTTAATGAAAACTACAGTACTCTGAAAAATGAGATCAAAGAGGATTTCAATAAATGGAAAAACATCCCCTGCTCATGGTTAGGAAGAATCAACATTGTGCAAATGGCCATACTACCAAAATTGTTGTACAGATTCAATGTAATTCCCATTAAACTACCTTCAACATACCTCACAGATCTAGACAAAACATGCCTTAAATTCATCTGGAACCAGAAGAGACCCAGAATAGCAAAAGCAATCCTGGGCAATAAAAAAAAGTCAGGTGGAATCACAATCCCTGACCTGAAATTATACTACAAAGCTACTGTAATAAAATCAACCTGGTACTGGCTCAAAAACAGATCTGAGGATCAATGGAACGGACTGGAAGATACAGCCACCTAATCTTTGACAAAGGGGCCAAACAACCTCACTGGAAGAAAGATAGCCTCTTCAATAAATGGTGCTGGAAAAATTGGCTTGCCGCTTGCTGAAGACTGAAAATAGACCCAAGTCTATCACCATGCACCAAACTCAAGTCAAAATGGATCACAGATCTCAATATTAAAACAGAAACACTAAACCTACTGGAAGAGAAAGTAGGTAATAACCTTGAAGACATAGGAGTAGGCAGAGAGTTCATAAACAAAAATCAAACTGCAAGGGAAACAATTCAAAGAATCAATAACTGGGACCTTATCTTACTGAAAAGTTTTTACACATCTAAAGAAATCACCAGCAGAGTAAAAAGAAAACCCACAGATTGGGAAAAAATCCTAACTGGCTGTCCCTCGGACAAAGGCCTTCTATCTAGAACATACAAAGAATTAAGAAACATGAACCTGTCCAAATTCAAAGACCCAATCCAGAAATGGGCATCTGAGATGAATACACACTTCTCAGATAAAGAAATACAAATGGCAAATAAATATATGAGAAAATGTTCTACATCTTTAGTCATTTGAGAAATGCAAATAAAAACAACACTGAGATTTCATCTCACCCCAGTAAGATTGGCCAGCATCAAGAAATCATCCAATAACAAATGCTGGCGAGGCTGTGGAGAAATAGGAACTCTGCTGCACTGCTGGTGGGAATGCAGACTGGTGAAACCACTGTGAGATCGGTTTGGAGATTCCTCAGCAAACTAGGTCTAGAGGTCCCATTCAACCCAGCTATTCCCCTTCTGGGTATTTTCCCAGAAGATCTGAAAACATCATATCACTCTGATATATGTGCACCCATGTTTATAGCAGCACAATTTGTAATAGTTAAATCATGGAAGCAACCCAAATGTCCATCCACAGAGGACTGAATTAAAAAACTGGCATTTTTACACAATGGAATATTATTCAACTGTAAAGAAAGACAATCTAGGGGCTTTTATAAGCAAACAGTCACAATTATAGACCATACTCATGAGGTAAATCAGATGTGCATGTGCAAACAGCGTATGGTATCATTAGTGTAGGAACCTGGAGATGAGAATATGGATTGGGAGGTATAAAGGGAGACTGCTCAAAAGTAGTGAGCAATCAGGATGAAGGAAAGTAGGAAGAGGGTGATAGCTGTGTAGGTATGTATGTATGTATGTGCGGGATGGCTGACATGGTTGCACTATTTTTTTTTAAAGTAAAAGAACAAAAACATATTAACAAACACAAAGTAGCATAAGAAATAGTACAATCAAAACTGATTTACAGACAAGGGGACAGGGACTCAACAATGGTTGTTGCTTTACCTATTGATAACTTCGAAGTGTATATTCATGAACACAGATACAGACATGCAAAATTGGTCAAACAATTAATCATCAGCTGTTCATTACTATAAAGTGACCTAAGTCAGTAGTACATCTATGTAAGATATGCTGTACATACATACTTATTTTCTTACATATTTTTATATATATAATTTTTCTTTTTTTTTCCTTCCCTTCCCTTTCCCTTTCTTTCCCTTCCTTTAAAGTGTGATAGAAAAAGAACTACATCAACAAAAAAAAAAAAAAAAAACGGAAAGCATTAACAAAGAGACACAAAGTAGTACAATAATAGTATGATCAGAATTGAATTATACACAAAGCAACAGAAAACCAACAATAGTTGCTGCATTGCATATTGATATCTTCAAAGTGTATGCTCAGGATAGCACATACAGACATACAAGATTGATCAAATAACCAGTCATCAACTATTCCTTAGCATTAAGTGACATAATACAATAGTAGAACCATGTTAGCCCTCCTGCACATATGTATATACATATATATATATACATACATTTTTGCCTCTTTCTTTTCTCCTTTCCCTCATCCCATCCGTTCTTTGCTTTTGAACAGATTTCCTTCATGTCTCTTAGTTTATATTCCCACCCTCAGGTTCTTACACCAGTGACACAATACGTTGTCTGCTCATGTACCGCTGATTTATTTCACTTATGGTTGCACTATTGTCTCATGTCATTTTTGTGTGGGGAACAATGGATGATTAGTTGTTTAATCAATCTTGTATTGTCCTGAGCATACACTTTGAAGTGATCAATGTGTAATACAACCATTGTTGATCCCCTGCTACCTTATCTGTAGTTCGGTTTTTGTACTGTTCTTGTGCTACTGTGTGTATGTTTGTTAGTGTTTTTGTTCTTTTACTTTAAAAATAAAAAAAACTTCCCTCGATCTCTCAACATAGCCCACCTCCATTAAATTACCCGTGTTGACAGCCAGCTTCCGCATCTTTCTCCGAGCTTATACAAACTTTTCCATCAACTATTTATCCTTAATATTTTTCAGGCCAGATTTCTCAAAAAAAATTCTTGAGCATTCTTTCCCCATTCTACTACTAATTTGCCTTAATTTTCCAAGGCCTTTTTATGCTAACCAATCTCACCACCCTACTTCATAGCAATCTAAGTTTTGACTAAATGTCGTCTGGAATCAAGGCTAACCATCAGCCCACTCTCTGCTTTTAATATGTTCCACTTAATCTTCAACTTTTGATTCTGGCAACATGGAATATTAAATTTTAATGACCTTAGTACACTACTACCAAGCAATTAAAAATGGTAAGTAAAACAGAAGGTATCTTTAAAGTCACAGCTGAAGTTACAAGCTATAAAAGGAAACAGAGAGTAGGGTGCTTACATGGAGGGATTTATTTTTGACCAGAAAGAAGGCCCCCACAGCTAACTTCAAGTTTCAACAACCATGAGGACTGAATGTTAGACCTCAAATATTAAATCCTCTCCTAGAAGCAAAGAGTTGGAATGGAAACCTCTGGGTAAAGTCAGAATCCTCAAAGCACAGTAACCTCCATGGAAAGGAGACTTAAAAATGTCCTATACCTCAGAGAGATGACAAGGTAATTTGTCTTTTCCTTTGGTTAAGTCTTCAGCTGAAATAACACTGACACCTGGCAATAGTGAATATCAAAGTGTTGTGAAGCCTACTTCCATGGCCAAGATTCCACAGAATGTTTCAAAACAGATGATGAGCTCACACTCAAAAACTCAGAAATACACAAGGAAATGATTCACCATACACAAGAGTTGGCAGATGCAATAACATCCCAGGGTAATAACCTGAAATAGTATGTTTAAAATTATGAAAGAAACTGTTTTACAATGAGATTTAATGTATAGGTAAGACTGAAACAAGTATGTTCTATGACTTAGGAACAGAGGCATACTATGCCAAGCAGAGCCAGGAGAATTTACAGCACATACTGAGCCTGGAACTCATATTTATTGCTACAGGTAAAGAAGGTGGCTGGGTGTTAGCTACAGGCAGGGAGCAGACAGAAGTTCAGGCAATGTGGTTAGAGGGTTTGGAACATGGTCTGCATAAATCCCCAAGAGCTGAGTCAAAACATAAATAATTTTTGGCATTGGTTTGGCACTGTGATTAATGGATGCCAAACTATCATTACAAAATCTATAAAAGTTGGTTAGAATAGAGATTTTAAAAAAGGAATTAAAACCACAAAAAACAAGATACTATTCCTCTCTTATTCTTTATAGGCATGTAATTCTTTTGTAGATGTGTCCAAAACCTCCTCTACTTTTCTCAGTGGCCTTCACGCTATAGATTTGCACACATCATATGATCAGAGCTTCTGTCTTGGTTACTTTTTTCTCGTTGCTGAGACAAAATACCCAATACCCAAAATGAAGGAAGGAAAGGTTTATTTAGCTTACAGTTTGTGGAGGTTTCAGTCCATACTTGGCTGGTTCTGAGGCACAGCGGCACATGGCAGAGGGCAAACTGTTCAGGGCAGCAGAGCACAGCAAAACCCACCAGCAAAAGGGAGGAATGGCTGCAAGCAGCCTCCTTTTCTCCCCTACATTGTAAACAGCCTACCCCCATCCAGGGGTCGTGAACCTCTCACACAATCTCCATGCCCTCCGCTTCCAGAGGCTCAGAATGTTTACAAAGTAAGCACCCCAGCTTCCTCCTGAGTCACTTAGCTAAACCTCTAGATTTCCCAAGTTGACACAATGTATCAACTATAACAGCTTCCTAATAGAGCCATCCACTTCATTTCTCTCTCTTGCTGGCAAATACATAAAATGCTCATTTAGGCATCCTTTCTGTTTAAGATTGTGGGTTTATACCTTTGAGCTAGGCATGATGGCACATACCTATAATCCAAGAACTCTGGAACCTGAGGAAAGAGCAGGAAATGTAGCTCAGTGCACACCGCTGGGTTTAATCTCCAGTACTCTAAATGCATACATAACATACATACATACATGTCAATACATTAATGTATTGACAGCATTTAAAGTGACTACTTAGCATGCCATCATGTGAGAATGGAAATAAAGACACTGGAAGACAGGACATTTATACAGGGAAATAACTCAATCTAACCTTACGTGGCATCCAAATAATAAAAAGAAAACAAGAAGCACCTGAAAAGAAGTGGCTCAAAACTCAAAAAATGCGGGTAGATTTTCTGAGAATTTTTTTTTTACTTTTTAGCTTTGCCTAGGACAGTAATGGTGAACCTTTTAGCGCTTTCAGTGGTAACAAGCAGCTGGCTGCAGTACATGTGCCATAGGTTCGTCACCACTGGCCTAGGGGTAAATCTTTCTAACTTTTGTCTATAGTCGCTCCTACATTCCAGGTAAAGCGAAATTCCTCTACATTTTTATCTTTCTATGACTGCTAAAGATTCTCTAGACAGCTAACATGGAAGTTTCTTGACAAACAAACAGTTTTCACAACGGCTTCCAGTCACTACTTGATCTAAATGACTTATTCAGAAAAATGTCTTGTGGGGAAATCTGTGGTCAAACACAGAAGAAACACTTTCAGACATTTAGATATCCCCAGAGGAAAACATAGCCATGTCTGTTTCTTCCTATTTTGAAATAAATTTCCTCCCATTCTATAAAAATCCCAGAGAATAAAGGAATTAGAAGCATACTTTATTTGTAGAACCAAGAATATCTGGAGATGGTGCTTTGGGACCAATTTTTTAAAAGTGACTAAACTAAAAAATCCAGGCCATAAGTTAGTTATGTTGTCTACCAATATCAAAAATGTTCTACTACCATACCTTATCAACATATAAAATATCCCTGAGGGATATTTTAAACCCTGTAAAGAAACATAGCTCTAAAGAGAGCCTTGAACTTCTAATCCTAATGCCAAGGATATATTTCAGTAGCACGGTACCATGAAGTAAGGTTCCCCCCGCAAAAAAAATAGTACCAGTAAGGGAAAACAAGACAACAGACCAAATTTTAAATATATCTTCCTTCTCCAATGAGCTCACTAAAAGGAACATCTGTAAAAGTGGAACTGTTTCAAATGTTTGTGGAGTTAGTTATTTTAGATGACGGCAGTTCAGTTCCTGTTAAAAACATGACTGTCGCAGAGTTCTGATGCAGCCAAATCATATATCAACATTCCAGCAGCTATAAATGCCTAACCTCTAACAAAAACACATTATACAAGACAAAAGCACATTAGCGCTCATGAAAAGTCTTGTTAGTTTTAGTTCAACAATCTAAGAAACAGGATGTTATTACCTAATTCTATTATAAGTCTCTATTAATACGCAGGATAGGGTCACTAGTCTCTGCCACGACTCCATTTCTAGATTATAGTTTGTTTTGTTCTGTTTTGTTTTTCTGTGCTCGGGGGTCAAATCCAGGGCCTCATACAGGCTACTCAAATGCTCTACCACTAAGCCACATCCCTAGCCCAGTTTCTAGATTATGTTTTCAAAGCACATAAGTAAATTTTTCAAGAGGAAAAAGATTTATTTGTCTCTTATTTATTCCCTGTCAAAGATTTATGATAATCCTTAAATGGGATGACATCTTCAAAAGTTTTCACAAGATCAAGAAAAACACCAAGACAATTGAAAAGGAAAAGAATCATCTCTTCAAGAAAAAAAATGCTCAGATAACTGGACATTCACATGCAAAAGGATGAATCTGGAATCCTAGCTACAACATACACAAAAATTAACTAAAGAAGCCAAGCATGGTGGCATATGCTGTAATCTCAGCACTTGGAAGGCTGAGGCAGAAGGATCACCACAAATTCATGGCCAGTCTACACTACAAAGCAAGATCCGGTCTTTAAAAAAAATTTTTTTGATAGAAGAACTAAATAAATTACTGAGCTAAATTATAAGTCTCTTATAAGAAAACACAAGAGTGGTTCTTTATAACCTTGCATTATAGGCAGCTGAGTGAGACAGAAATATTATAGGCAGACAGGGCCAGGTCCTCGAAGGAGCCAACCTGAAAGACAAGATACCTGTGGCTAAACAAAAAAATAGACAAAAGAGGATAAACAAATGCACCGACATACCTCCCTAGATGTAAATGTCGGGGATTGATATTCTAAATAAGTAACAACCACCTTCAAAAAGCCAGGATGAGTCACTAGCCCAACCCCCACAGGAAAAGCCCCTGTTTTGTATTCACGCCCACTGGCTACGTGACTCCCTTCCCCATTTGATCCCAATTTAATTAATTTTACCTGAACAATTCTTAATGGCTGACCATAGTTCTGTCCATTTCCCCTGCCTTGGACCTGCCTCACCTCATGGTTTTGCTCTATAAAAGTCCCTAGAAAAGACAGAGTTCTGGGTAACCCACTCAGGCCCCTCTTCTGTCCCTCTTTTGGACAGAAGCTTTCTTTCCCTCAATAAATATATTCTGCTCTTAACCTCCATTGTTCCTAAAATTCATTCTTTGATTTTAGAGAACACGAACTTGTCTCAGATATTGTTCAGGTTGGAAGTTTTTACTTTCCTGTATCACTTGGTTTCCTGAATACACTAAGAACACGGGAAATAGCAACAAAAAAAGTAGATAAATTAGACTTCATAAAAAAAAAAACTTCTGTGTTTCAAAGGACACTAACAGGAAAGTAAAAAGACAATTCACAAAATAAGAGAAAATATCCAAAAACCTTATGTCTAAGAGGTCTAGAATCCTGAACATACAAGGACTCTTAGAATTCAACATAAAAAGATTAATAAATTTTAAAATAGTCAAAAGCTATGAACAGATATTATCTCAGAGAAGATAAACAAATGGATAATAAGTAAAAATTAAAAGCTGTTCAAAGGTGTTAGTTATTAGGGAAATACGAATCAAAACCACAGTTAGAAAACAGTCCATACCCATCTGAATAGTTATATTCAAAAAGACAAATAATTGACAAATATTGTCAGGGATAGGAAAAAAAAAGAAAACAGAAAAGGAAAGAGAAGAAATGAAACCTCACACACCTTTAGTGGGAATGTGACATGATGCAGTCACTTGGAAGAGTCTGGTAGTTCCTAAAAACAATAAACAAGTTTCCATATGACCCAGTAATTCCACTCCAAAGTATGTATTCAAGAGAACTGAACCTATGTCCACACAAAAACTTACACACAAACATTCAAAACAGCATTATTCTTAATGGCCCCAAAACAAAAATAACCCAAACGTCCATTAAATGTTAAATGGGCACACAAAATGTGGTATAACCACATCATGAAATGTTACTCAGAAGTAAAAAGGACTGAAGTTCTAAAGCATGCTTCAACATGAATTGTTATGGTTTATATCTAGATCCACCCATCCCCTCAAAGCTGCCCTGTGCTCCTAGGTGGGGCTTTTGGGAAAGACTGGATCACGAGTGTGACACTGGATTAGTCCACTGATTGACTTAGCATGGCTCTGAGTGTGGGTGATGAATCTACTGAAGAAGGCAGACCCACCATAGGAATGAGTGGCACCACCCCATAAGCTTCTAGTCTAGATGGAAGAAAAGGCAAAGCAGAAGAAAGCCGCTGCTCTGCCCGCCATGCCATGGACTGACTGCCTCTCTACGATGGTCCTCTGCCATGCTGCCCTGCTTGAAGCCAGCTAACTATGAACTGAAATCTCTACAAACTGTGAACTAAAATAAAACCCTCCCTCTTTAACTTGTGTATGTCAAGTATTTTCTCCCAGCAACAAGAAAGTAACTGAGCCATAAATGAAACCTAAGAATTTGCTCTGTGAAAGAAAACACTCACATAGGAAATATCTAGAATAGGCAAATCTATAGAGACAGAAAGCAGCTGGGTATAGTGGCGCATGCCTGTAATCCCAGCACTCAGGAGGCTGAGGCAGGAGGACTGCCACAAGTTCAAGGCCAGCCTAGACTACATAGTGAGTCCAAGGCCAGCCTGAACTACATAGCAAGACCCTGTCTCAAAAAAAAAATAGGCAGAAAGTAGTTTAGGAGTTGCTTATGGCTCAAGGTATTGAGAAGAAATAGGGAGCAACTATTAACGGGTACATGGTTTCTTCGTGGGGTGATGAAAATGTTCTGAAATTCAATAATTGTATTTGCACAATTCTGTAAATACACTAAAACTGGCTGAGTTGTACCCTTTAACTGTTTGAATTATATAGTACATTAATTTTATTTCAATAAAACTGTTATTTCTTCAAAAGGTTTCCAAAGAACTTTATTTCCAAGAATTAGAAAGTGGAATGATTACTTAAAAAGCCAAGATACACTTACAAAAGCCAAGAAAGGAGATGCATAAGGCTACCTACTAGCATTTCATTTAGGTGGAGGTTACATTAATTCTTCTCCCTATCATATCACACTATAAAATAGGTTTGGAATACATTCACCATGTGGATATCAAAGACAATGTGAGAGAATTCAATCCAGTATCTTAGACATACCTAGTCAGGTAAACTATTCACCCTGCCTTTTCCTGACTCCTTAGGTTAATTTACAATATCTTATACTTAACATAGTCTGCTAGGTTTCTAGGTGTGTCAAAACAGAAACAGCATGCAGAAGTAAGACTGATGATATTACATTACTATTGGCTATAATTATGGTTAACTAAAAATGATTCCACATAACTATGAATTATAATTAGAAGGACAAACTAGTATTAACACATCTTCTACCAAACATTTAAGGAACTCCAAGAATTATCCACCTATTATCTGGTGAATTTCAAATCATACCAAAGACACAAGTGTATTTTTCTATCAAAGGACCATGACAAATATTGCTGGAGGACTGTAAATAAGCATGAACAAAAATGGTGTTTACCTACATCATCTGTTGAACAGCTTCAACAAATCAGTCCTCATCTTCCCTTTTGCTTTCCTGTGCTGGGGATGAAACTCAGAGCCTCTTGCATGCTGGGCAAAAGCTCTGCCACACAGCTCCATCTCCAGCCCTTTCCATATCTTTCCTTTGAAGTAAATATTTTAATAACCACCTTATGGAACAAGCTATAGATAAACTGGGCTGTACCTGGGGTCATCAATTTCACAATGGTTCGCTACAGACCATTTGTGGGTGGTTTGTAGAGACTGCTATACAAAATACCATAGACTGGGTGGCTTAGATAACATTTATTTCTAAGTTCTGGAAGCTAGGAAGTCCCAGGTGAGGTGCCAGCATAGTCAGGTTTTGGAAGGGCCCTCTTTCTGACTCTCAGACAACTGTCTTACTGCTATTATCCACACAGGGCAAAAACAGAAAAACAGAGCTCTCTGGCACTCAGCCCACCATGAGGGCCACACCATGATGTGATATACATCGTGTTAGGGTATCTGCGCCCCACATATGAACAGTTGGGGCACAAACATTCTGTCTGTAACAGTGGGCAGAGGGAATATAGTGTAAAAAGAAGAACCACAGATATGGTGGTTGGGCAGGAGGAAGGAAACCTGATTTCTTTATTTTAATTTTTTTTTTAAGTTTCAGTGTAGGATGCACAAATATTGGCTGTTGTCCACAGTGTTAGTTTTCTCTAAACAACATCAAACTCATTTATAAAAATCTTCTATGCCTCCGATGACAGCACAGATGACATGCCTCCACTCTGCAGGAGCGGCTTAGAGGTAATAGGTTAGGTCATAACCATCAACTTTTAAATTAAAGCACAAAGAAGACCAGCTTTCTCATTGTGAATCCACAGAAAAAGGAAAAAAGAAAGACTAGACCTGTGTAGTTCAATCTAAAGCATTTACTGGAAATGAAGATTCCAAATCTTTTTGAGTCTTTGATTTTACACTGTTGGCTGTTAAACATGATGTAAGCCATCTACTAATTCAAGGGAAATCTAACTTATTTGACTCTTCAAAATCCTCAGGTATCTGAAGATATCCCAAGATGTTGCATAAAAAAGCCCAAGAAAAAGCTAGGCATAGTGGCTCATGCCTGTAATCCCAGCACTCAGGAGGCTGAGGCACGAGGACCAAGGAGTGTTTGAGGTCAGCCCAGGCTACATAGTTCAAACATAGCCTGAACTACATGAGACACTGTCTCAAAAAAAAAAAAAGGAAGGCTGAGAAACTCTATTCAAACCCCCAAAAGCCTATTATTGGAATAATATCATATATGATCCTTGAGTTCATTTTCAACAGAAAAAGTAATGTTCCCTTTGGTTGAAATATTGTATTTTCTAAGTTAAGGATGTCCCCTGTTACAGGGCACTGAAATGGTTTTCAGAAGAGCTGCAAGACATCACTAACACAGTGAAATTATTTTCACATAATAGTATGTCCCTAAAAGCCTAATAAAAGGAAATCTTTAAAAAAAAAAAAAAAAAAGGAAATCTACTTAGAGAATGTGGGAAGCAGACTTAAATTTGTTTAAATGGAAAAAATAAAAGATAATTCATTTGTGTATGCGTGGGGACAGAGGAAGTAAGTAGACTACACCAACTACCAGTTACTTGTTCTACACACTATTCTACCCTCCCACAGTTTTACCTTTCGCCTGTTTCTACTCTATATTCTTTACTTTGTTTACTATGTTTCCCAAGTTTACCTGCCTTGCAGCTGGCTACACAGCCCTAGGAACTTAAGCTCTGGTCCTCCACTGGCACCACCCAGAGAACTCCAGTGTACATAGATATGTTTGAATGGATTGGACCCTTGGAGAATAGTGAATCAAGCATACCAGTAACTAACAAGTACACAGGGCAATATCATGATTCAGCCAAGCTTTCAAGGACACCAGAAATGCTATCTGTACTTTATTTTCTGAAAATAGAAAAGAACAAATGGAAATGTCTCTTAAAGCAGCCCACATACAGTAATATGAAACGGGGGAAATGGACCCCTAGGTCTACTCAGACACAACTGAAAATCAAGGGGATAATAGTCTCCTCTTCGAAGGTATCTATGAAAGTAGGTTTTGCATCTCATTCACAAGTGCTGTGTGGAAAAGTAGAAAGGGGAGCAGGTTTACCTATAAATTCCTAAATCCAAGGCAAGCAACAAAAATGGAAAGCAGAAGATACATTTATTATCTATCTTGTACACACACGCTCTGTGTGCTACTTCAATAGTGCTCAGTTTTTTTAGTCAAGCCACGAAAAGAATTTCTGAATACCCTTTCTTCAAAGTTACCAATACAGGGAAAATACAGATATATGTACAGATATCGATGTACACATATGTACCTATAGCTATATATAACATGCACATACACTAAAGGGCACACACGTCCCATACTTCTTCAGGGGGAAACCTGTAGGAATAAAATTACAGCCATTTCTCCTCCCTCCCCAGTAATCTACACTTTAAACTTGACAAGACTGGAATTTAACTCCATGCACCATATGCTAGTGTCTATTAGCTGTTCAGTGTTTCGTAAATGAATGTGGAAAGTCTTTGGAAGATTGGCTTTCGTTTTGCTGATGTACGCATTTAACATTCACACATGAAAAAATATACATCTAGACAATCACACTGATGTCTAACTGAAAATGCCCTTGGGATAAAAAGTGGAATCTGTATTACAACCGAGTAGAATGGGATGTTAACAATTAAAGAAACTATGAAGGGAAATTTCAAACATTTAAAATTCTTCCAAATATGGACTTTTTGTGTCAGTTATCTTGGTTTCCATGGAAATCAGGAAAAATAGCCTATTCCTACTTTGAAACAAAGACTGCTCTTGCCTATAATGTCACACATAATCATAAGCAATCTTTCCATATCCTAATAACGCTACCTCAGAGAATTTACACATACAGTATTTGTAAGTAGTGTGCAATATGTTGGACAACCTTCAGCAGAAATGAACACTGTACCTGTCACTTGTCATTTAAAGAGCAGCTCTAACAGTATCCTTTAAGAGTAGTGAGAAGTCCTGGATATTCTCATACTAGTGGACACACGGCTTTGCTAGCCACTCATGTCATTCTGTCCATGTGTTCCCTGAACAAAAGAGAAAAATCTGTTGTGTTTAGATTGGGGTTTCGTTTTGTTTTGTTTTAGCCTGTACTTCAAAAAACATTGGTAGAGAAATAGTGGGTTTTTTTATTTGAAGGTTTCAAAAAATCGGAAGACAACATAAAGTTAAACTTCATATAGTTGTTTGCCACCGGATCGGTGTTCCAAAGAAACCATAAAATACGCACAAAATAAGCTTCTTTCAAAATAGTTGTTTTGTAATATAGAGAGGACAAAGACGCATCTGTAACAGAGAGTCATGTTCCTTCCTCACGACAAAAACCCCACGGAACCTTTGTTCTATTTGTAAACACGAGGTGGGTCAGCGCTGCTTCGGCCACCAGAAGGGAAAAGGACTCGCCCACCCGCGCCCCGCCAGGCCATCAGCGGAGGCTGACCTCCGCCCGGACCCCGCACGGTGCTCTCATCACCCGAACTCCGCGGCTTCCAGCCTGGGGTCTACTGCTCCCGCTCACCTTCCCTGCAACCGCACCTTCTCCAAGTGTGTGCGTTCTGCCAGGCGCCCCGCATCCCACCGCGGCCCGGCGGCCCGGATCGTAGCTCCCCCGGCCCGCGCCCTCGGGGTGGCTTACCGAGGAGCGAGCCTATGAAGATGACGATCTGCACGGTCGTGGTGAACTGGCGATACATTTGAGCCTCGCCGCCCAACTCCCCGAGCGCGCCGCGGTTCGCGCCCACCGCCGCAGCGCCCGACGTGTTGCGCGGCTCACTGGCGTTCGCGGAGAACCAGCTCCCGTTGTGCCCCATGGTGACGCTGAGGCTCGGGCTCCGCTCGCCGCCCGCCCCGAGCGCGGAGGGACGCGCGGTCGCTGGCGGAGCCCTGGAGAGCCGGGTCGACCGGCGGGTCCCTTCCCGTCTCCACATCGCCAGCCCCGCCGCCGGGGAGGCGGGGTGCGAGGGAGGCGAGGCCGCGCCCCACGCCCGTCCCCTCCCGGGTCCCCGTCAGCCGCCCCCTGGAGGCGCGTCCTCAGCGCCCGCGTGCTTCGCCGTCCCCGCCAGGGGTCAGCGCGGCCGAGCCCCCTCCGCAGACAGGGGCACACAGAAGGGGGTGTGAGATGGTCCGAGGCGTGCCCTCCGCTCCCGCCACCCCCTCAACCTCGGCTCCCTCTGCCCCCCGAGCGCCTGGTTGTCCGTCCCTCTTGGGTTCCCGGGGCGCATGAGTTCGGGCCCCCTGCTAGCGGGGAGGACAGCGTGGCTGAAACTGTCAGCCCTGCTGGTTTCGAGGCCGGAGGGCGATGTGAAACCTACGAAATGCCCAAGCCGGGTGGCGAGAGTTCACAAGGGACCCCAAGACCCAGTAGGAGCCCACAGGCTGGGCGCGGCGCCCTAGTCTGCACAGCCTCGCCCCGCGTGGAGGGCTGTCAGCCAGGACGCCCGCCCGCAGAGACCCCTTTCTGCAGCCCCTTGGGCCCGCTTTGCCTCTGCACGGCGGGGCAGCCCGTTTCCCTCCGGGCCGCCGCTGCAGGGACAGAGCTGGACCGCCTCACGGGGACGAGGGAGGATACCCCTCGTAGGGTTGTGATACCGACCCTGAGGTTGCCTGGCTCCCGGCGCTTGCCTGGGGCGGCCGGGGGCGCGCGGCCGGCAGGGAGTACACGTGACGCGCGCGGCCCCGCCCCGCTTGCGGGCGAGGGCGGGATGGCGCCATCTTGGCCCCGCGCGCCGTGACTTCTGGTGTGCGTGGGAGAGGCTGAGGATGTCTGTCTGGCTGCCTTGGACAGCTAGCGACTCCTCCAGGAGTTCACTTCATTTACTACCCTTGTTTCTGCTCCGAGTCTCATCAGCCGGGGCTGCCCGCAGGCTCATAATTACACATGTGCGGGGCTCTCAGTCAAGCCTGGAGTGTAGCTTAAGCGTTTAAAGGTGGAACATAGGAAACGTGCATAGTTAACAAGACCCACGTCTGTAACGTTCACGGCTTAACGGAGTTGTAGTGGATTCCAGCAATGAAGAGTTGTGGGAAGCAGCTTCCTGCTGGGCTGATGGAAAGGTTGGGAAGCTGGGATAACCAAGTAAACAGAAGGGGCAACATAAGAGGCGCCAATGGGCGGAAAATATTATTCAGCATCCAGAAAAAGGAGCTAGGGAAGAGAAAAGACTTGTTTGGTTTGACTTCATGGCAACTGGTTTCTTGATGTTGAGTGAAGTATATAATAGAGGTCTTTGACCTGATGAAGATTGGGTCCAAGGACAATAATCCTTACAACTGACTTAAATTACAATTATTTTTTTGGTTGCCCCAATTTGGCTACTTCGTTTTCACTGGAAACCCTTGTTATTACTGTTCTTTGAAAGGCAGAATCACCAAAATCCAGCACACTTCTTTAAGGAGAGTTGGAGAAGAATGTGTGTGGAGTTGTAATAGTTGCAGAAACATTCTTACCCATTTTAAAGCTCCACCACCCATTCAAAGCTGTTGGGATAAAGATGTAAACAGCAGTATTTTGCAGATATAAAGAGTAGAGAAAAGCAAGAAACTTCTCATTTTTTTTCATTTTGAAAAGACACCACTGGCCGGGTGTGGTGGCACACTCCTATAATCCAGCATTCTGGGAGCTACCGCGGGAGGGTACAAAGTACAAGCAATTTAGCTCAGACTTAGTGAGGTCCGGTCTCAAAAATAAAATTAGAAGAAAAATTTTAAGGTTAAGGATAGAGCTCAGAGCAAAGGCTTGGGGGGTGAGGGGGTCAGACTAAATTGTCTGCAGCCCCTAAATTGATGTTAGAGTCAAGGACTTTTAGAATCTAGGAATAACCTAGTCAACTGAACTCAATGAAGAGCTTGTGGGAAGCTCTTCAGGCATGTGGAAGAATTGTTTTGTGAAAATATAGAGCCAGGGACACAGCTGCATGATTCTAATAGCTATGTGTTGTATGAATGTTTCACTGATTAATATGATGAGAAGTTAAGATACATGACTCAAGAGATTGAATATGATTTAAATATATTTAGATACATGTTGTCATCTGAGCATCATATATATATATATATATATATATATATATATATATATATATCCCCTCTGTGTGGCTGATTGGGTTCTTCACAACCTGGCAGCTATGTGCCATAAGTGAGCATTCTAAGAGCGACAGTGCCAAGAGGACAAGGCAGAAGTTGCACTGGTTTTTATAACCTGTTCTCAGAAGTTACATAGCATCACCTGTATTCTGTACTCCATTTGCTGAAGCAGTCACAAAACCACTGTATTAATGGGAAAGGACCAAGAGCATAGCCCTCAACTGAGAAATGTTGAAGTCACCTTGTAAGAAAAGCATGTGGAATTGTTACAGAAAACAAACCAAACACAGGAAGAAACAGCACCTAGAAGGTTTAGGAGGCAGTTTATTTACACCAGTGGGCCTGACTGGGATTTCTGCCAGAGTTTATGCCCCACCCAGGGTTTGGGGACTTTTATGCTTAGGGCAAGCATGGAGGTACGAAGGCAGATTTGGCACATTGTGACTGGAGGATTGCGTGACATCATGAGATGCTAAGGGAGTTTAAGCAACTCAGGTCACATTGCAAGGGCATTAGGTAAACAAGCATGGGTTACACAAAGGAAGAAATGTCCCATTATCAGGCTTTTCCAGATGTGTCCATCTGGTTTTGGTGGGCATTCTTGGCAGCCTTTATTTAAAAATTTAAATTCTCTTTCATTTCCCCCTCCTTTAGTTAGTCAGAAAAATTATTTTCAGAGATGTTGGTATTTAAGGCTGTATGGGAGGTATTAAACCTGAGGGTCATTTGGAGGCTAATACTGTTTATTTGTTTTTCAATAAAGGTGATCCAATTTAGTAAGCAAGGTCCTATTAAGCATATGAGGAGGCCTGTTAGTGGTCCTAACAGAGCTCCAAGCCACAGCTCCCAGTTTCCCAGGGAGCTCCACCAGTGGTAACCTGTCTGTCTGTCTCAGGTCCACTGGTTTATTCATTCTCTCAACTATCAGGCAGTTTCCCTAACACCAGACTTATTAGCATAGTAGCAATGTTCTTCCTTTAAGAACAAGCAAGTGCACCCTTGTTGGGCTGTGAGGAGGTCTAGTCCCTGCGGTTTTTAAGCACTACCTCAGCTAGAGAATCAACTCGGTCTTGTAGCCCATCAAGGGCTCCCTGAACTGAATAAAATCATCTTCTATCTGTGTGTCCAATTTTAAGTACTGTTACTGGCCTATTCCCAAGGCAGTGGCAAGCACGTGAGCCAAGCAAGCTGAGTAGGAGCACACGCTAATTGGTATTGACAGTCATCCTGACCCTAGAAAAGGCAGTTCAGAGTACACAGCCCAACAGTTACACCAATGTAGAAGAGAATAAAAGTGACCTTATGGGGAACTTCCCAATCTGCTGGGGATGCAGCCAAGAACCCTAGGGCAAATTCTGAGATTAACAAGAGGAACTGGGTAACAGAACATGAATCAGTCAGGGCAGATTCTCCAGTGTACAGTGCCCATCCAGCTTCAGCCATGCATAGACCATAGACATGTCAACTTCTGGAGTGGCGGGAGCAGGGCTTTGAGTGTATTGTCTCCTCTGGGTTGTCTTCAGGGAAGTAGACTCATCCAGATAGGCTTTGCAGATGTCATCTGGGAGAGCTTTCTTGATCCTAGAATGATGGATCCACAGCTGGATCTCAGAAACCTTTATTGCTGTGGGAATAATCAAAATAATTATATAGGGACCCCTCTAGGGGCTCCTTTTTCCAATCTTTTACCCACACTATGTCTCTTGGGTTGAACGTGAGTGCAGTGGTCCCTGTGGAGATGACTGCCCTTTCAGCTATGTTTTTGTGTATTTGAGAAAAGGTTTTTTTCCTAAATGTGTAAGTTGTTCCTGCAGTGATATGTTACCAAGATGATGTATGTCTCCCTGAAGACCCCCAAATTATGGGTGGGGGTTTCCCATACAAAACTTCAAGGGTTGTATATCCTGTGGGTCCTAGTGAGCTTCAAACCTTGAGGAGGGCCATGGGAAGCAAATCCACCAGTGGTGCTTGCGTTTCTTGATGATATTTAGTTAATATTGACTTTAAAGTCTTGTTCATTTTTTCAACTTTTCCAGAGCTTTGTGGCTGTATATAAGGTATATAAGTTCCACTTGATTTTTAACTCTTTAGTCAGCTTCTGGGTTATTTCTGACAAATGCAGGCCCATTATCACTGCCTACTGTTAGAGACAGCCCAAACTTAGGGATAATCTCTCTCAGTATACTCTACAGGTTTCAGTGGCTTTTTCTGTTTTAGTGAGAAATGCCTCCAGCCACCTAGAATAAGTACAGACCAGTACTAGGAGATATTTGTAGACCTTACATGGCTTAACTTCCATAAAATCTATTTGTAGGTCTTTACAAGGGGAAAGTCCAGCATGTTGGATACCAGGTGGGGGTTTAGGTCCAAATGGGGGTTCAGTCCTTACACAGGTTTGACATCTCTGAGGCATAGATTGAAGCTAATTTTGGAATGTAGTAGTAGCATCTTAGAAACTGGTTCATAGCAGTTTTGCTTCCATGAGTGATGTCATGCTAGCATTTACCCAAGCATAGGCCAAATTCTGTGGAGCTATCATCCAAGTCATTCAATGAAGCCTAAGCACCATTTGGGCCCATGTAGGCCCCTTCCTATTGTGCCCATTTAATTTTTTCCCTGGAGTAGTGGAGGGGCTTGCTGCAGAGACTAAGGACAGTTTGGGGTAGTATTTTATGTTGGGCTTCCAGATTTTGAACTAAATCTTTTGTTCCCCCAGATGGAGCCTTCTGCTGCCAATTTGGTGGGTTCATCTGCTTTGCGATTGCCAAGAGTGACAGTGTCTTTTATTTTTTGGTGCCCTTTACAGTCGATAAGGGCAACCTTCTTAGGTTTCCAAATTGCAGTCAGGAGTTGAGAAATTTCCTCCTTGCTTTTACTTTGTTTTTCTTCTGCCATAAGAAGTCCACGTATCTTGTACAGCGTTCCATGGACATGAACAGTGGCAAAAGCATACCTTGAGTCAGTATAGGTGTTTACCTTTTTCCCTTTTGGACAGATGAGAGCTTGTGTTAAGGCTCACAGTTCAGCCCAGTGGGCAGGCCAATTTTGGGGAAAGTCCCAGCTAGGAGCACCTTTTCCACAGTGATGACGACGATGACGATGACAACATAGCTGGCCTGGCACTTCAAATATATGACTCAGCTACTTCCACCTGTAAGTAAGGTATACCCAGCATCAGACAGTGGTTCCATCTGCAGATCTGGCTGGGTATCAAAGAGCTCATTGGTCAAGGCAAGATAGTCATGGTCTGGCGGAGCCAAGGTCAGTGGGCAGGAAGGTGGCTGGGTTTAGGGGTTTGACAAGCTGAGAAGTAAGTCAGGGATTTCCACAGAGCAGTCCTTGATACTGGGTGACATGGGTATTTGAGAGCCAGTGGCATTCCCAGCTGTTAGTAGCTCTAGAATAGTGTGTAGGAACTAGACTATTAGGTTTTTTCCTAGAGTCAGTTTCTCGGCCTTTTTGATTCGGAGAATGACAGCTGCCAGTGCCCTTAGGCAGGGGGGCCAGCCTTTAGCCACCAAGTCCAAATTCCTTGACAAATAGGCAATAGGTCTTTCCCAGTGGCCGATCTTCTATGTCAGAACCCCTGATGGGGACTGTCAAGTGTACAGTTATGGTGGCTAAGTTGATGGCTCAGAGATCTTGTACTGGCTGGTAGTCCCCATTTGACTTTTTCATTGGGAGGAGGGGAGTGTTCCAAAGTGATTGGCAGTCTACCAGGATTCTGACCTGCTTCAAATAAGAGAGGAGGGGCTGGATGCCAAGTCAGGCTTCTCTTGACATAGAATATTGTTTAACAGCAACAAGGGATTGCAGTGGGAAAGAGGTTGATCACCAAGGGGGCATGATTGTTTGCAAGCTCTGGAAGTGAGTTCTCTGCCCATACTTCTGGAACCAGGTCTCTCAGAACTTCAGGGTCATGACTGTCAGGCATTTCAGGCTGATGCAAGTGCCATTCTTCTTGGGATACAGTCAGAGTCAATGTGAAGTTTGGAGCACTGAACCTGAGCATGAAAGAAACTGACAGATTTAGAGTAAAAGAAATGGTCACTCCCAGCTTGAAGAGGAGGTCACATCCAAGGAGAGGAATAGGGCTCTCAGACATGTATAAGAATTTGTGTTTAATAAAGTGTTCGCCAATCTTGCAGGACCTGCTCTGACAGTCCTTGTTAGAGTGAGTTCCCATGGCCCTGATAACATGGATTTGCTGAGAGGTCAAAGGAGTGACAGGCTGAGTTACAACTGAATGCTCAGCCCCACTGTCCACCATGAAAATCCTAGGTTTTCCCCCTATTCTGGCAATGGCTGTGGGCTCTTAAGAGCCCAGTCTAATGGAGCCCAGCCTGTCCATTTGTTCTCATCAAATAGAAGGAAAAGAGGCTCAGGCTGGGGTGGCTCCAAACAATCAGGTTTCTTTTTGTCCCACAGATGGAAGGGGCATTTATCCTTCCAGTGTCCAAACTGTCTACAGCGAGCACATTGGTCAGCCACCAGGGAATAGTGGTCAGCCACCAGTTTTATGTTGTCAAGCTTGTGGGACCCCATTGTATCAGTTACTACAGTGGGGTTGGCCTTGGAAAGATATTTGAAGAACTGGCTTTCCTAACACTGCAGCCAGGAGAACAGCTTTCTACTAGGTTCTGTGATCTGCCTCATGTCATTGTTCTTTCTTTCTTTTCTTTTCTCTCTCAGTTCACAAAAACCTTTTGAGCAGTCTGAAGTAACTGGGTGGTGTTCATGCCAGCAAAGCCATCAATCTTTTGGATTTTTCTAATGTTGGAGGCGGACTAAAATGAAGGCAGCATTGACCATCTGCTGATTTTGAGGTGCCTCTGGGTCACAGGGTATATAGACCCAGTAGGCTTCACAGAGTCTCTCATAAAATTTGGCTGGACTTTCACTGGGCTCTTGAATGCTTCCATAATCTTAGACATGTTTATTGGTTCTTTCCCTCCTTCTTTGAGCCTTCTGCCATGTTGCAATCCCAGTTTGGATGTGCTCGGGGAAGAACTGTATTCACTCAAGCATCAGGATCAACCAGAGTGATGGGGGTTTTTTATTTCAGCCAGACCAGGGCCCCATCTAGAATGCACCAGCATTCTTCAGTATTAAATAGGGTCAAAAGGAGCTGCTGACATTCATCCCATATTGGCATTTGGGTCTGGAAGATGGATATAAAGAGATCATTCATTGCTAGGGGCTTCTCCAAGTAGGACAGATTGTAGTGCTTCCAATTCAGATCAGTGGAACTAAATGGCTGATAATACATTAAGGGCGGCTGGTTAGGTGTGCCTCCCTGGGCTCCAGGGTAGACATAAAGCAACAGCTGGAGATGAACTGGAGGATTGAGGTGAGTGGCAGAACAGAGGCAGTGGCTGATAGGGCTGTCACTGTTTCTGTCCACGTTGACAGCACCTGACAATGAATCCTTCTGGAGTTCAGGAGGCACTGCAGTGGTTGTTGGCAATGGAGCTATGGAGTCTAGGATAGCAGCTAGAGGCTCCAGGCAGGCCAGAGGTGGCATCAGCTGGGCGGCAGGCAGGAATGGTGACAGACACAGGCCTCTGGATAACAAGAGAAATTCCAGAGCAGAGGCTTGGGTAGGCAGCATGCATGTGCTGAAATGAGGAAAAACGATGGAGCTGAGGGACCACTAGAGCTGGAGTTGTTGAAAATGGATGTGAGTTCTGAGACATGCTTGATGGTGGTGACACCGGCGGCGTTATGGAACCTGCAAGGAGGAGGAGCAGCAGCGGCAGTTCTGGTTGGTGGTGGCCTGGCCACAATGGTGCTGGCTGCAGCAGTGAGGCTGGCTGCTTCATTACAGAATCTAGAAGGATGGGGGGCCCCCTGACCACTGTAGTGGCAGTGCTTGGATTGGCTGTGGGGTGCTGAGGCCAGCTGGGCAGCTTGGAGCTCATGAATGTAAGGAGGTGGCAGATTGGACTTGGGGTCTTCAGGTAGGACGGGATAAAGTTTTTCTGGTTTGTAGCAGGCTTGGGAGGGTCTTTAGCAGTCTCAGGGATCGGTTTTGACAACCAGGATGGTCCCTTTGTCATGCAGGGCATAGGTGCAGAGCCAAGGCAGCAGGCTTTGACACAGGTTAAACCAAGAATCAGTATAAAGGAACTGGTCAGGATGGCCAGTCTTGGGGTCAGTTACATCATTCCAGCATTACTGAATGATCTTGACATTGAGACTTCCCTTAGGTAGCCAATCTGAGCACAGGTTCAGCCAGTTGATTTCACAGAAGGTACAAAGCCTCTGAGATTTCATTTTTACCCCAAAGTCATCAGGGAATCTTCTTTTGAAGTTTTTCAGCATACAATCAAGGACCGAAGGTTTACCCTGGCTTGCACCCATTCTATCTCCCTACAGTGTATATAGTATACACTTGAATGGCGACACAACAAAGAAAGTGTGGGTGCTCCTCAAATGAGAAACTAAACACTCATTGGCTCTGGCCACTCGCCTCATGGGTACTAGATCCATCCAGGTAATAGCGTAGATGTATAAATACCATCCATCCCAGGTCAGATCCCCATTACAGAAATTGAGTCACAAAAATCCAACCCACTCAAGCTCTGTAGCTAAGGTCCTAGAGGGGACTTTCTCCGTGGAGCACAGACAGAATGGCCTACTGCTTTTGCCATCCATTACAAACATTCACACAATCATTTAGCAGGCAATCAGAAGTTAAATATTCCAACCCTATTCTTGATGGAGACCGCTATGAAGTGGCTCTGAGCAGGATTTAAATTAACCGATAGGCTTTCTATGTTTACTTGTGAGTCTGTCCAAAGCCTAGACCCCTTGTCTGGAGATGGGCAGCAGACACAAAGTAAGTGAAACTCTGTGAGTCATTGGTCCCATCTGAGGCCTGTAATGGTAGCAAAGCCATTATGCCTCAAAGGATAAGACAAGGCTGCAACTAAGGACTCCTGGCTCTAACCTTGTATAACTAGATGAAGACTGTAGCTGCAGCAATCTCACTCCTGGGTGGAAACCTTCCTGGAGATAACACAGTTCTCCTAAATTAACATAATGTCTTACTTGGAGAAGCCCTTGAGTGGACGTTCAAGGTCCTTGAATGGTCCTGCTCAGATTCCTGCCTTTTTTCAGTATTCCCCTCCTTCGTTTGATAAGTAAATAAATACAGGCCACCCAGAGAAGACATTTGTCTTAGCCTCCAGAGAATCTTGAATTCTGTTAGAGGGTCTTGATCCTCCTGGAGCCCTAAAATCATACCACTTGACTCTTTTATTTAAGCCTTTGCTGTATACTCATTTGGGAGATTGTGGACCTGATCAGTCTGCAATAGCTAAGGGATAATATTAACTCGTTATATTCCCTTAGAGGCCTCTACTAACTAGAGGTGATCAAGCTCTCCTTCTGCTTGGCTGAGCAGGACTGACTGACTGACTGGGGCACCTCCCAGGGTCTTACGTTATCCAAAGACCTGACCTGACTGTGTTCTTTACCCCTCCTTTGGGTCTGATGAGGGGCATTGCTACTGAGCAGAGGCCTCTCCACCCTTCAGCTTCCAGGCCTCAGCCAGTGACCTAAGCACAGTCTTCCTGGTCAGGAAACCAGGAAATGTTACAGGCATAGACCAAACAAGAGAAGAAATGGCACCAAGGTTTAAGAGGCAGTTTATTTGCACCAGGTGGGCCTAACTGGGATTCCTCCCAAAAAGTCAGCACCCTGCCCAGCAGGATTTTGGGACTTTTATAGGTAGGGCAAATGGAGAGGTATAAAGGCAGATTTGGCACATTGTGGTTGGAGGGTTTGGTGACATCATGGATTCCTAAGGGAATTTAAACATCTCAAGTTACATTGCAAGGCCATCAGGTAAACAAGCATGGGTTACACAAAAGAAGAAATGTCTAGTTATCAGGCTTTCCTGGACATGTCCATCTGGTTTTGGTGGGCATTCTTGGCAGGCTTTATGTAAAATTTTAATTTCTCTTTCAGAATAAGAGATGTTGTAGTCATTTAAGGAAAATATAGTCTGCCACAATATTTGTCCTATTTTGATACTGTCTCTTGAATTAAACCTAAACAAGTCAAAATCATATGAATTAATTATTCATTTAATTACATAACCATATCTTTTTTTATTTGGGCTGTCATAACCAAAGACCTTACACTAAACCGTTTATAAACAGCAAGTATTTCTTGCCTTGTCCAGCACAGCTCTCAAAATTCCAAGGGGAGAAGATTGCGGAGGATGAAGAAATGAAGACAAAAGTCAAAATGTAGAGAGCAGAGGTTAGGTGGAGCCCTCTCTCTTGATGAGAGAAAAGGAAATTCCCAAGGACTACAGAGCATTTACTTACACACTCAAGAGGTTGATATCAATTTCAGCCCCTCTACCTAGCAACTTGTGTGCCTGGATCACTTGTGTGCTTTGTGTTTTCAGAGCAGGAGCAGGTTGTTTATGTGGCTCACCTCAGGTGTCTGTGTTCTTCATGCTGGCCTTGCTTTAGCTCTGCACAAACGATTCATCTCTTCAGCCACTCCCTGCAATTTTTTATCATGTTTCTGAATCTGAGATGTCCAAAAACCAGGGCACCCACAAATTCAGTGTCTGGTAAGGTCCTGCTTTCTGGGTCATACATGGTGCCCTTTAGTTGTGTCCTCACATGGTTGAAATGTGTCTTCTATGTTCAGCCCGGTAAGATGGCGACCAGGTAAGCAGCAGAGAAAGATCCTCCTGGAGGATTGCCACCCAGATACTAGGATAGAGCAACATGAGAACGATAAGAAGGAGAGAAATGGGTGCCCTGGTGCCATGGACCCAGGAAAGATCTGAAACGGGGATTGAAGCCCTCAGAAATAACAAACAAGACCTCTCCTGGAGAAAAAGCTCCAAGGGCCATCATGGCGTAGTGAGAGGAAGAGGAGGCGGAAAAGAAAGGAGCCACACTCCATACGCACCCGCAGCCGCTCCCGCATTCCAGCACTTGCAGCTTCACCCTCAGAAGCCTCTGCCTGCAGAGACCTAACCGACTAGGACCGGGGGGGGGGGGGGGGGGGGGGGGGGGGGGGGGGGCGGAGTCCTGAGAGCTGGTCCATAACCGGAGAGGAGAAAGAGCAGCTTGGAAGGGAAGCAGCAGGGGTCGGAAGGTGTGGTCGAATCCAGTGTGAGGATGTGAAGATACCACAGCCACAGAAGCAAAATCCCCACTCTGCAGAAACCTTTCTAATCAGTGCCCTGAGGCAGGGCGGAGACAAGGCAACCGGTGAGCAGCCCTCCACATCCAGCTCTATGCATGCCCGGAGGAAAAGGCCTCAGACCTCTCCAAGGTGTGAGCAAATACCAACAGAGAGTAGCAGAGAGGAGTGGAAGTGACCCCAGGGCCACAGTAAGTCCCAGGGACCCACCCATAAAACAAATGGGAGCTGGAGCTCAGCAATAAAAGAGCTGCAGACAGAGGTGGGACACAAGGCCCCACGCCCTTCTCACTCCAATACCAAGTAGGAAGCATGAGTTGAGTTACCGGGCTTCAGCACCACCCTGAACTCCCTCTCTGAGCTACGTGAGACTCAGGGGCCGTTCACCATGTGTTTCTGACAACAGGCTGAGTCCATGGACTTCAAGACTCACCCTAAACTACTAATATGAGCACCCAAAGGGTCTTCACACTGCTTGCATATATGAACCTTATAAGAACCCACAGCGTCAAACTACATGAAAATCAGCTGTCCTGAAGCCTGAGAGACAACATACTCTACACAGCAGAACCTGAGAAAATCTTCCAATTCTCTCCTTGAACTAATACCTAAACATAGTACACACCCTGGACTACCACAGTGAGCACAGGTGGGTTGAGACCTCATGCCACATGTGCCCAGCAGCGTAAGTGCACCCAATGCCCAGCCGCAAGGAGTGGGGAATGGCAACAACCGGTATGCCTGGCCCTCCATGAAAGCAACACTGAAGACTCGCCTGAGCCTCTGGACGCAGACACGCTGTATCGAGGCAGAGCCTGGTGGTTCGCTGTGTAATCCTGCCTATTTGACTGGACACCCGATGGCTGAGAGGGCTTGCCAATTATAGTCTTTGAGGATGGGTGTTTCTCCAACTCCTGCCGTAGCAATTTGTGAACACCCATGTTTTACACAGCATAATTTGAAGCAGCCAAGTCTCTTCCCAATGGGAGAGCACGAGGGAGTAAATAAGTCAAAAAGTACAATTATTATCAATGGGAAGATGACTGAAAGGGTGGTAGAACAATGGAGATGAGGTGGAGAAAATTGATTAATCAAATGAGCCATCATTTGTATAACTGAGAACAAAGACGAAGATAACATTATGTAATACAGCATCTAGTGTCAACTCCCTACTATTTTCTCTGTAATTTCCGATTTCCTTAACTGTGTTTGTGTTAACAAATGCAAAGATAACATTATGTAATACAGCATCCAGTGTTAATTCCCCACTATCCTCTCTATATTTTAGTATTTCCTTTATTATTTCTGTTTTAACAAATGCAAAGATAATATTATGTAATACAGCATCCAGAGCCAATTCCCTACTATCTTCTCTATAATTGGGTATTTTCTGTAGTGGTTTTTATGATATTCTGGTTTATATATCTCCATTCTTTTATCTTAAAAATTAAAAAAAAACAAAAAACAACAAAAACAGAAATGTGTCTGCTTTATTAATGGCCTTTTTATGGGAACTGGTCATATTCATGAAGGTGGAGCTCTCACGGTATAATCACCTCCCAAAGATCCCATTTCCTCATACCATTGCATTGGTGACAAGGTTTCAATATACAAATTTGTAAGGGGAGGACACAAATATTTTGAGACCATAGCAAGTGTTATGCTGATATGAGCTGATCAGTACTGACATCTATCAACAATGAAGAGTATGGCTATAACTAAAGACAGGTGATTAGAATTACTAGGTTGTGCTCTTAGTGCCTGCTAATTTTTATCCAACACCTGATGCTACTGTTACAGCAAAAATAAAAAATCAGGTTCAACTCTGCAGGAGATCAAAGAACTCATTCAGAACAAATGGAGTTTTAATTAGCTTTAATTTAGAGCCAATTGGTCTGGTTACTCCCCATTCCCAGTTTGCTGATCAGAGAATTTGGCCCCTAACTGCCTTTATTCCCATCTTATTCACGTTTTTGGTTTCCATGGTAATAGATTAGAATGTTTAGGCCTGGCCACAGATGTTTTCCTTGCACCATGTGACTGGGTCAGGCTCTGGCCACAATGATATATACTTTCTGTACTCTGTTCTATATGTCCCCCTTTCAGGGTCAGGGTGAAACAACTCAGGCGAGGGGAAGAATTCCAGGGCAAAGCCAGGACTGCAAAGTTAACTTTACAACCCCTCCACGATGTTTCTAAAGATTCATTTTGAGGCTTGTACTAAGACTAGAATTATTCTATCTTAAAATGATATGCTAAAAATCACTGTCCCTCACACTACATTATAGCAGATAATGGATAATGAAGTAGATATATATATATATAATAACTGGGCCTTAGATGATGCTCCTTCAAGTATTTTTTCCTTGTTATCTCTCATAATGAATATTATAAGAAGACATACTCCCATTTAAAATACTTTGTGTTCCTAAAGTCTTAAAGTTAGTTATTATGGTTAATTTTATGTGTTTACTTGAGACTCTATATGAATGTGTCTCTATGGTTGTTCCAAGAAGAAATTAGGTATTTGAATTAGGAGACTGAGTAAAGAAGACCCAACCTTGCCATTGTGGGTTGGTATCATCCAGTCTGCAGAGGACCTAAATAGAACAAAAATGCAAAGGAAGGGTGAACTTTCTCCCTCTCTCTCATAGACATGGGATGTTTATTTTCTCCTACCTTCAGGCTTTAGGACTCAAGCTGACCTACACACAGACTTTCTTGGCTCTCTAAGAACTTCTCAGCCTCCATGATTACATGAGCCAATACCCATAATAAATACTCTCATATATTTGTGTATATTGAATTGGTTCTGTGACAAATGCAGTAGTTTAGCACTGAGTGTCCATTTTCCTAGAGAAATAAAGAACATGGTGATAGGGCTCCACAATGGGGCAAATGGAGAGTTATTGTGGACAGTCAGTACACCCAAGAAGGTTACTCTTGGTTATTTTTCTCTTGTTGCTGAGACAAAATACCTGAAACCCAAAATTAAGGAACGGAAGGTTTATTTAGCTCACAGTTTGTGGAAGTTTCAGTCTATAATCAGCTGGCTTCAAGGCAGGTGGTATGGTACAGGGGCAATAGTTGAAAGTGTCAGCAAACAGCAAAAACAACCAGAGCAAAAAGGGGAGAGCAAGCCTCTTTTCCTCCCTCATATTGTATGCAAGCTACCAGCCCAGGGTGGGTCCTTTATACCCACACCATATCCCTGTCCTCTTGCACAGGCTCAGGATGTTTACAAAACAAGAACCCTGGTACTCTGCTAAGTCCCTTAGTTAAGCTACTAAAATTCTCAAGTTGACACAAAAATGTCAATCATTACAGAGGTCCTACTCAATCTGTAGGTTTACCACTCTGGAAAGTTCTCTCCCCTTCAGTCACCACAAGACTTAATAGAATTACTCTTCTTCAAGTGCAATAGTTCTCTCATTTAACACACTAAGGCCCTGTGTTAAAAAGGCAATGAGGAACAGTGTGAAATACAACAGATTTTTACAGATTTCCTCAATCACTTTTTCCTATATTAATCATATAACTGAGATTTGCTTCTGGATTTTACTTCTTATAACCATGGGAAAATAAGTATGATGGTCAACATTATGTGTCAATTGTACTGGTCACTGTGTGCTCAGACTTGGCCAGACATTACTCTAGGTGTTTCTGGCTGAGATTATTATTACCATTTGAATGAGAAGACTGAACAAAGCACATTATCCTCACTATGTGAGTGGGCCTTATCCAATCAGTTGAAATCCTGAAGAGAACAAAAAACCCGAATATGAGAGAATTCTTGGTGAACTCCCTTTAAACTGAGACTCTGGCCTTTGCCTGTCATTGGCTCTTCCTGGGTCTTGGGCCTGCTGGCTTTTGAATACAAAGTCCACCATTGATTTCCCTGATTCTCGGGCCTTTATGCTTGGGTTGGAACTATACCTGATGTGCTCTTCCAGTTTTCCAGCTTACTGGCTCTAAGTCTTTGGGCTTGTTAATCTCTACAATTGCGTGAGCCAATTCTTTATAATAAATCTCTTCCTGTATTTATTTTATTATGTTTATCTGGCTAACACGGTAGGTCTTCAAAATATACTGTTCCCTTTTCTGCTACTAGCAAGTACTTTTTCAATAAGTATGTTTCAGACTTTGTTTTTTTTTTCAATAAGTATGAAAGGTTCTATATATAATAACATAGTTATTTCTCTTGTGTTCAGAAGAATTCTCAGCTATGACATTATTAGAAATTTATTAAAAATCAAGAAGGGTGCTGGTCAGAGAAAGAAGAGATGAAATAGAACTTAGGATAATTACAAAGATCAAGGTGATGAGGTGAGATGGATGTTACTAGTTTCATTTTTCCTTCCTTTTCCCTCCTATCCCTCACATCACACCCTCATGTGTCTCAAAATGGCTTTTTATGAAGAGAAATTCTGGAGAAATAGAAGTAATTTTAAGTGGGTAACTCAAATAGCAGCATGCTAAGCAAAGAGAAGTCCTTATGGCACCTGGCTACTCATCTGGAACAAGCAGTTCTTTTTCCAAATAACTTATGTCGATGCCTAAATGAAAAACATAGATAATGCAGGTTATTATATGGACATTACTAGGGCTGGGGATATAGCTCAGTGGAATAAGTGCCTGCCTAGCAAGTGCAAGGTCCTGAGTTCAATCCCCAGTACCGCCAAAAAAAAAAAAAAAAAAAAAGTTATATGGACATTACTAACATTCAGTGCTATCTCACTCTCTTCTTCCAGTCACATAGAATACTGTATTCCTCAGCTGCCTTTGTAGATGGGCAGAGTCATGTGACTATTATGACTCATCACATATGAGAAGTGAAAGTTGTGGGCCAAGACAGTGAAATGCTATTTGTGATTCTCAAGTCTCTCTTCTCTTCTGCCATTGTGACTGTGGAAGGGGCCTTGTGTTGAAATGCAAAAGCCCAAAGATGGAAGCATTGTATGTCTCTAAGACACCATGTGGGAGGATACAGGCCTTAGAGAAACAATCAGACCCATAATACATTTTATATGAGCAAGAAATAAACCTGCATCTGACTAAGCAACCAAGATTTTTACAGTTACTCATTATCACTGCATAACCTAGCCTATCTTGGCAGATGCAGTTTATGAGAAATGGGATCTGTATATTTAAGAGAATGCGCTTTATTTCTAGGGAATGGAAGGTGTTGCGTCAGAACTTCACAAAGTCTCTGTGTGCGTCCGCAGTCACAGTTAGGGTATAACTGATAGGCCCTTATAAAATGAAAGCGGTAGCTGATAATGGAGCCACTGCGCACCTTTGAACTGAACTATGCTTTCTATGTCCAAAGACGTATCGGTCTCTGATAAACTTATGCTGTTTAAATGGCTTATTTAAAGTCTTTAAACTTAATAGAGGCGATAACCCATTTATTCTTTTCTGGAAACCTAGATTGTCTCCGTACAGGCAAACCTACAATACTCTCAGAGTTAAACTGTCTATTATAGTGTGGCGGGGGGGGCGGGGGAGCATGGCCATTGGTGTTAATTGGTCCTGAGTGTGAATGTCTGCCCCATTTCCAGTTGTGCTCAAGCAAGAAGGGGCAGCAACTTCACATCTCGAAACTCAGTTTTCTCCTCTACCAAACAGAGAGAAAAATGCCTGTTTTACAGGGATGTTTCAAGGACAATAAAGTACTCAATTCATAAAATCTCTTACAGGGCCTGGCATGCTGTAGGACATCAATATAAGGTAACTGTATAACATGAATTCCTGTTTATTGATGTTTAAAGAAAACAAATATCAAAGGAAGAAAAAAGCATTACTTTTCGACACTGAAAAAGGTCTCATTGAAGATGTATCTCATGGTAAAGCACTTTCCTGGCATGCACAAGGCCCCAGGTTTAATCCTTAGTATCCCCAAAATACTCTTGAAAAGCCTTTTCTGTCTATGTAGACTTAAATAAAATACTCTGTAACAAGCCATAGGTCAAAAAATGAAAAACCACTTATTTTGCAAACAGCAAAGGGCAGAGTAGTTTTTTAGGAAATTTTGCAGGAAGATTTAGGAGTTTACAATTTAGCCAGTACATTACTGTTCTACATATGTTTACATTTTAGGGTCTTCATTTTTGGCATGTTAAATTGCCACCAAAGCAGTTACCTATTTTAAATATATTAGTAAAGCCCTTTTATGTAGCATATATTACCCCAATATGGATTAGGACATGATTTCCTATGAATATACCTCCTAATGCAGTTTGCCAATTTCTAACAGTCATTGTAGCAACAGACTTGATAATAACATCATGGATATCGGGGAATTGGAAGGGTGGACACCCTTCCCTTCCTTCCCCATAAAGCCTCTATAGACCCATATACATATACAAGGTATGATTCAAAACTATAGTGAATGTTTAATTTTTAAAATAATTTTTTAAAGTAAAGATACATTGCCATTAATTTCCCTGAAATTATTTCCTCTCCCTTTGAGTACATCTATCCTATTGTTCTTCCCATTTTCTGAATTAGTTCTGGAAGTCCGGTTTCATGAGTGTTTTCAGTTGTTTTGATACAACCACCTTCATGTCCTGAATCAATCTAAAATGTTTACCTTTCATGGTCATTTTGACATTGAGGAAAAGCCAGAGCTCACATGGTGCCAGATCCAATGAATAAGATAGACAGGGACACAGTGTAATGTTTTTATAAATCAGCTTTTCAGCTATACGGCATCCAACAACAGCATTCACCAGAGTTTTATTTATCATGCCTTAGAAAGATACTCACAAAACATGGTGAAAAACAACAGACTAATTTTTTGAGACAGGGTCTCACCTATGTAGCCCAGGCTGGCCTCAAACTCATGGTGATCCTTCTGCCTCAGCCTTCCGAGTGCTGAAATTACAGGCATGTGCCACCATGCCTACCATGCCTAGCTAACCATACTAATTTTTAACAGCAAATATGACAAACTAAAATATCTAGGAGTATTATCATCCTCAAAGGAGTCACCCTGGATAGCTGTTTAACTATTAAAGAGTATAATTTCTCAACCCCTTTTGGAGACTCCTATTTTAGGGTTAACTTCAAAAGCTAGCATGCATTTTTTTCCTGGATTCCCAGGCATAGTAAATATGTTTTTAAGAATAAATTTGACTCTTTTTTTAGTACTGGGGATTAAGCCAGGAGCTTTTGCACTGCACTACATCTCTAGCTTTGTTTAATATTGTTTATGAGACAGAGTCCCACTAAGTTACTAAGTTGCCCAGTTCGGCTCAAACTTGTGATCCTCCTGTCTCAGCCTCACAGAGTCCTGGGGTTATAAATTTTCACTTCCATGCCTGGCTTCGTTTTAGTGAAAGTCAAAAGTTAAACAAGCACCAACTGTAGTGAAATAAGTGATCAAGACAGTACTATCTTCTTGAGTAAAATATATGACTACAAAATACTATGACTCATAGTCTAACATGGAAGAACTGGCATAGCTTTGGAATAAAAGCATGAATGTATTCCAGAATTAAAAGGGCAAGACTCATTTGTGTACATAATTGTATAAGGGCCTACAGATCTTGACAAGGTTATGCAAAATTCACTAAGTAATTTTTATTTATTGCTTTCTTGAGCAGAAGGAGTAGCATTGCCTGTCCTACCCCTTGTTTCCAGGCATTGCAAGAAGTCCTTTTGTTTCCCTAGAGGATAAAGGATCGAAGGCAGGGCTGAAAATGCACTCAAAGATGTAAAGGCTGAAAATTTACTATATTTGGCAAAATAATAACCATAATAATAAGCCTGGAGATTAAAAATGCTGAATGAACTCCAAACAAGAAGAAAACCACACCAAGATACATCATCAAACTTCTAAAAACTAAGAAATAGAAAAGAAGTAGCCAAAGAAAATTACTACATTACCTATAAGGGAAAAACAAGTTGAATGACAGCATAATTTTCACTGAAACCAGAAAGAAATGGCACCAACAAGTATATCATAATATGCTCAACATTATCAGTGAAATGTAAATTAAAACCACAAGAAAATCATCTCATTCAGTTAGAATGGCTATTTTCAAAAAGACAATGAAGTGCTGGTGAGGATACCGAGTAAGGGGAGCTCTCATTCACCGTTGGTAGGAATGTAATTTAGAACAACCGTTATGAAAAATGGAGATTGTTTAAAAAAAAAACTAGAAATAAAACTACTGTATTAGCCAGGAGTCTGACTACTGGGTATATATCCAAAGGAAATTAAAAGAGCATGTAGAATGATCCTCACATATGTTTATTGGAGCACTATTCATAATACCCAACATATGAAATCAACCCAAGTGAATGTTTCCAACAGACACAAGAAAATAAATACTTAAAGTGGCAGATATGCCAATTAACCTGATCATACTCCATGCATACATGTTGAAACATCATACTGTACTTCTAAAATATTGTCTTGGTTACTTTTCTCTTGTTGCTGAGACAAAACACCTGACACCCAAAATTAAGGAAGGAAAGGCTTATTTAGCTCACAGTTGGTAGAAGTTTCAGTCTATCATCAGCTGGCTCCAAAGGCAGGGTGGTGTGGAACAAGGGCAACACTTCAAGGCAGCAGAAGACAGCAAAAGCAACAGAAGCAAAAGAGGGGGAGAGCAAGCCTCTTTTCTTCCCTTATATTATAACCAGGCTACCCACCCCCAGAGCAGGTATAGCGCCGTCTTCATGCCCTCTTCTTGTACAGAATCAGGATGTTTACTGGCCTCTTGCTGAACTGCTTAGTTAAACTTCTAAACTTCTCAAGTTGACAAAATATATCAACCATAACAGATATATACTTACTATATATCATTAAAATGTTTAAAAATTAAAACACAAAAATTTCAAGTGCTGAAATGAAAGAAAGGTTGACACGAATTCTATATCCAGTGAAAATATCTGTTATGGTTTAGATCTAAAATGCACAAGGCCCTGGGCTTGATACGGCAAGAGAGGCACCATTTTCTTTTCTTTCTTTTTCCAGTCTTTTTGAGGCAGAGTCTCACTCTTCAGTTCACACTGGCCTTGGGCTCACTTTGTAGCCCAGGCTGGTCTCAAACTTGCAACAATCCTGCTGCCTCAGCCTCCCAAGTGCTGGGATTATAAGCATGCACCACCACGCCCAGCTAGTTTCCTTTCTTAACTCCATTTTAGAAGTCACTTAAGCTCACTTAAACTTTAGATGTACTCACTCCTCACCCCCTCCCCTCTTAGCTAACCATAAACCCGCAAAGAAAGAACAAAGCCATAAAACTGAGGAACAGTTAAGAACAAACTGAGTAAGCTAAATGTTAAACCACAATGTCTACCTGACCAGCAACTCCTGGGAAATGTAAACCTTGTGACAACTATGTGGCATTCTTATAAAATTCCCCAAAATTAGGTCATGTGGCCACTGTGGGAACCTAGCAGGTATATAAACTCAGAGCAAAGTCCTCCTGGAGTTGACATTCCCTGATTTCATTTTGGGTTGTTGTCTTCTAACAATAAAGCCTCATTTGTTCTCATTCTTGTTCTCTCATGAGTGCTTATCTACTGACTTTTCCCAGAATAGGTTCAATCCCCAGCATCGCAAAGAAGAAAAAAGAAAAAAAATGCCTCCCAATCTCATGTGTCTGGAAGGTGATTGGATCATAGGAGCACTATATTTTTCAGGAGATCATCCACTGATGAGCTCAGGAGCTGAATATGCTGTTGGGAGATAAGCCCTGGATGGAGAAAGATCACCAGAGATTTGACCTGGAAGGGTATAGTGTTGTTCTTATCCCACCTCCTGCTTCCTGGTCTCTATGATGTGAACAGCTGTTCTCAACCATGCCCTCTACCATTTTGTTTCTGCCTTGGAGTCCACCAACCAAGGACCAAATGTTCTGAAAATGGTGAGCCAAAATAAACATTCCCTCTCTTAAACTGTGGTTGTCAGGTATTTTGTCCCAGCATCAAGAAAGTGACTTATACAGAAAACTGGTATCAGATATAAGGTTGTTGCTGTGACTGTACCTGATCATGTCATTTAGAAACCTTTGGAACTGGCTTATGGGAGGAGTTTGGAAAGTTTTGGAGATGCAGGCTAGAGATGCTGTAGAATATTGCAAGCAGAATTTTATGGATAAATCTGGCTGGAACCCAAAATACCACAATACTGATAGAAATTCAGACAGTAATGGCCAGGCTTACGAGATATCAACTGGGGACAAAGACTCAATTGGCAAACTGACTAGAGGCCAAATAAGTTATACTCTGGCAAAAAACCTGTCTACCTTTTGCTCATGTCCTAAGACTGTGGGAGACTGTGATTAAGGGTGAGGGACTAATTGAGCTGGTAGAGAAAATTTTAAGGCAGACCAGTGTTCAGGCTGTTGCATGAGTACTGTTGTTTGCTTTTAGCAGATCTGCAGTAAGAATCAGGAGCTGTCATTTACAGCAATACGGATGAGCCTGGAGGACAAAGATATAGAAAGTTTCAAATTTTGCCAGAAAGGAAGGTCCTACAAAAAATAACATGGTTGTCAAAAAGATTAACATTAAAAAGAGGCCAATTAATTTACCTCAGGACATTAGCACTGGTTTAACACCACCGTCTAATCCACAGACCTCCTTCAAATTTTGCATATTGTTTCAGTTATCTCCGTTATAGTTCCAGCACTCAATACGGATTCTAGTTTCAGACAAACAGAAAATATTTAAGGCCCTGATTTCAGTCCCTAGCTCTGTTCCTCCCCCACAAAATAGAAATTGTTACATTTTTACTGTGCAAGGATGGTTTTGTGTTAGTTAAAAAGTTATTTTCTGTTAGAGATACATATGTGAATATTTGAAGGAGAAAAGATGATGTTTGAAATTTTCTTTAAAATACTATGAGCAAGCCTCAGAGAGGGCACCCTCCCAACAAAAAAAATACTATGAGCAGAGAGAAGAGATGAAACACAATTAGCAAAATATAATTTTGTTGAGGCTGAGGGATGAGCACAGAGTTGTGTATACTATTTCCTCTATTCTTACGTGTGTTGAAATTTCCCATAATTGGAGTTTTTAACTAAAAAAAGATCAATGGTGAAATGGAAGAATTTTAAGGATTGGAGGGATATGAGCTTATTTGCAATTTAAAACATTGCTCTGGCCATAGGGGGAAGAATGGCTTCCTGTAGTGTAAGAATGAAGAGAGTGTTGGGTGGGAACCACTGACATAACCCAGGAAGGGATGATGCAACGTGAACTGAGCTAGTGGCAGTGAAATGGAACTTAGCGGGCAGACTGAAGAAATGGCAACTTTCCAGATGTGAGTTGAGAGAAAGGGAATCCAGAACACAGTTATCAGGTGGTGCCATTTACCTAGTCTGGGATCACTGGGAAAGGAACGGGTCTCCGTAAAGATGGGTTAAAATGGCCTTCATCAAGATAGTGCGTTGTGTTATCTGGCCAGAACTAAAAGCAAGATGCATGAATAACCATTAAGCAGTAAACAGCCAAGGAATGAGCAAGGTGAACAGAAAAACATGTCCGTGGGACCTAAACTCTGGACCAATATGCAGCATTAGTATGAGGATGAAAACAGAAAGACCCCCTAAACATGCATTTAAATGACGTGGGGGGGTGTACATAATTTCTTTCATGGAAACGTAGCACGTGCGTGGAAAGACATTTTTCAGTTGAAACTGCAAAGCGGAACCAGAGATCTTCAAAGACAGGGAATTTGTAAGGGGTACAGAGCAAGCCCGGGTTATGCTCAATCTAGGATTAAGGGGGTGCTGAACTGAGCAGTGTTTTCAGTTTTCATTCCTAGTAGCCTTGTTCTAGGTGAGACGGTGAGTGGAGAACGCATCGAAGTCTGCTCTTGGGGCGTTTGCTCAGTAGCCGCTCCAAGATAGAGATCTAACCCCCACTTCTGTGAAATTTGGCGTTATCATTCCATTCGGCAATGATGTGTTCTTCCCGGTCTGTGCAGTCCTGATTCCGTTCCCCACCCTGCAGCAGGTAGGCAAGGGTTTGTCTCTTCCTTCCTGGTCCTACGCTCTTTCTCACAGCAAGTAAAGCTACTCCTGCAGCGGGGTCGAAACCCAATACCGCCCGCGGCGTGGAGCCCCGCCCATGGGTCAGGGCCTGCTCAGAACCTCGCGACCAGCGTCGAGTCCCGCCCTCTACGCGGAGCCACGCCCCCTGCATGGGCCAGGGTCGCTAACTGGGTCTCTAGTACCAGACCCCACCCGAAGCCACGCCCTCGTCCCGGAAGCCCCGCCCCGGGGCCGCCCTGGGCCCTATCGCCGCGGCTACCAGGCAGCTGCCCTGGCCGCCGCACGGCCATGGCTGGTGGTCGTGGGGCCCCTGGACGCGGCCGGGACGAGCCGCAGGAGAGCTACCCGCAGCGGCAGGACCACGAGCTGCAGGCTCTGGAGGCTATCTACGGCTCCGACTTCCAGGACCTGCGGCCGGACGCTCGCGGACGGGTAGGAACGTGGCAGACTAGTCCCGCCGCGCCTCCCCCAGCGCTGGGCCGGAGACTAGACACGTCCCCCCCCCGCCCCGGTCTAACCCTTTAGGACCCTGCAGTCTTTGCATCTCCCTGTTGGTAACCACGCTCATTTTTAATACTTGCGCCTCAGCTGGTCTCCACATCCCCCAGCTGGGCCAAATTCTCCTACAGCCTTTCCTCCAAGTCGAGCCCTACTCCTTCCTCCCGCGGACACCCCAACATCCTGGCCTCCTTTCAGCCTTATCCGCACCCTCCGGCCTGCAGAGCACGATAGGGGAGCTCATTCACAGTTATCCAACGCTACTTTGTTCTCCTGTTCGGGCGCTGTGTATGGCCTCTCGATCCTTCTCTCTGGATTCCCAGCTCTCACCCGGGTATTCAAATCCGTACTTGTAATCCCACCTTGCTCCCAGGTATCCTCACTGTGCTTCCGGTGTGGAGGAACACTGCCTTCCCCTAATGCGTTTAGCTGGCAATATGTACAAAAAGGTATTCATTTTAGCCACATAGGTGTTTCAGAGTCTAGACTTTTTATAGTAGCATTTGGTTTAAAATCTTTTTTGCCTGGAACTTAAGATACACTATTAAGCTGCTGAATTCGTTCTCCCATCTTTTAAGAGCTGATCTGCCAAATTTACGTTTCTGATTTTTTTTTTTTTTTTGAGACATGGTCTCGCTGTGTAACTCAGGTTGGCCTTGAGTTCATTATGAAGCCCAGGTTGGCGTCAAATTCGCTGCGATCCTCCTGCCTTAGCCTCCTGAGTGCTGGGGTGACAGGTGTGCACCACCATACCTGACTGATGCTACTGAATGTTGATGTTTAAAAAATACTACCTTCTATCATCAATTTTTAATTCTGGCATTTCACAGCATTTACCAATCTGCCCATCCAGGATCTCCTGGAAATGTCTGGACAAATCCACCATATTCCTCTCCACCCCTTATTGTCTTAGGCTATGGGAATGTACCCCTGACAAAACAGACAAAAGCCCTGCCCTCAAGAAGCTTACTTTCATAGCGCTTAATTTCAAGATGTAGTTCTAACTTCCCAGACCCCCTTATGCATGCTTATAGTTAAATAATAACTTCCGGTCATGTGGCTAATTCTTTGTTCCCACACATTGTGATCCGGAAGTAGGCCCATTAGCAGCCAAAATAGTTACCCAAAGGGTGCACTGAATATGTAAAGACTGGAAGACTTCATTCAGAACCCATTAATTTATGTGAGTTTTGTCATTTGCTCCTAATGCTTCAGAAAAACAGAAGGGACAAATCAGCTGCTTTTAGGTAAAGATACTAATAATCACCTGAATTTAGAGCTGACACCAGTAAGCCCAGGACCACACAAACACAACTGTAAAAGACAGGCAGAAGTATTAAATGGCTGTCTGTGGGCCTATGAGCACAGGGAATAAAGCCGCAACACTTTCATAGGCCTCACAGGCAAACAGCTGATGGTCATGAGGATGAATCAGAGTCTACTCACTGACAAGTAACTTATTAGCACCTGCCACTTACTAGCTTTTGGGGAAGATTGTGCAGGCCCACAGTCCTGTATCCTTGAGGCCTGATGGTTTTCAGAATTTGGAAATTTTCCTGTTCACATTCAGGAGCGCTTCTCTGCACCTTACCCAGCACCTGTCTTTGCATCTGAGGCAGCATCCAAAGTCAGACACAACAAAAACGCATAAATATTCAAATTTCACACTGAACAGGATAAAGACTATTAATAACTTCATGTCAGTTCAGGCCAAATTTGTTGCCAACAAATTTAGATAATTTTTTCTTGCACTTTTTTTGGGGGGGAGGATCTTAATACAAATTTCACTTTAGTGCATGTGTATGTTATTTATAAATAAACATTTTGGGGTGCATGCTAAAAATTATTTTGCCTATGAAAAAGATTTGGGCAACGCTAGTATAAAATATAATTTATAATTTAAAGACAGTTATAAATTATTACTCCTTTGCTTATCTTGTTATCTTTCCATACCACAATAAGTCTGCTCACTTACAATTTGATAGCTATTGTAACACCTTCTACAAAGTTTGTTTTTGTCTTTGGGCCTACCAGTAGTGTAGTGTTTTCCTTCACCAAAAGACTTGTCCATCTTTGCCAATAGATAAACATATCTCATTTTAATTTTTACTTCTTTGGTTAAAAATTATGAACCTGGCATGGTGCTGAATATCTCTAATTCCACCACTCAGGAAGCTGAAGCAGGAGGATTGCCACAAGTTCGAGGCCAGCCTGGACTACATAGCAAAATCCTGTCTAAAAAAAAAGAAAAAGCTCTGTAGACCATCGTTGTTTATAAACCATTGATTTATTTTTTCTGCCCTATGTTCAATTTTTCTATTCACTTGTAAGAAGTAAATGTGTTAGGAAAATTAATGTTTTGGATCATGTATCAAAATATTTGCCCCTAATTGATTTATGTGCATTTTATATTTATTTATGAAATTATGTGTGTGTATGTATGTGTATATATATATATATATATATATATATAATATTTTAAAACATTTTTTAAAAAGACAGGTTCTTAGTATGTCCAGGCTGGCTTGAATTCTCAATTTTCCTGCCATAGCTGCTCAGATACTGGGGTTAGAAGCATGTGCTACCATACCTGGGTGCAATTAAAACTTTTAATAGAATCAAGATGAACAATTTTTTGTTTTATACACCCTGTGGTTTTACTTTTTTCCTAGAAAAGACTTTGCTGCACCAAGTTTGCTAAACATAAATGCCTTGAAATTTACTTTTTAATTGTTTCATGCTTCATTTTAAAACTTCCATAAGATAAATACAGAAATTGCTTTTTTTAAAGTTCAATCAGAGATCCCTGTGAGTGTGGGTGAGGACCCCCGTCCCTGTGTGCTCTCCTATGCCCAGAAATAGTCAAGGAGACAAACAGCTGAGTTTTTCAGTCTTTTTCACCACTAGTTTGACATGTCACTGTTAAGTATGTGAGAACACTAGCTTCCTGAGGACAAGGTTTGTGTATTTTTCACTCCCACACTCCTAGTGTTTGGTAAAAACCTCTCCAAAACTTACTGAGTGAAATAATTTGCAAATGTATTTATGTCTATTTCTCGACCCGCCATTCTAGCTCATAATCTGTTTCAGCATCACTATCATACTGCTTCCATAACTAACAATTTTTAAAGCCTTACTATTTAATGCAGTTGCCATTTACTTTCCATAATTGTCTTGACTACTTTTACTTTCATTTTTTCCTGTGAGTGTTAGAATTAGCTCGCCTGGTGTCTTAGTCCATTTTCTGCTGCTGTAACAGTATCACAGACTGGGAAATAGATACAGAATAGAGATGTATTTTTCACTGTTCTGAAGCCATGGGAGCCCAGGATCGATGGAGATGCAGCTGGTGAGGCCTCTTCCTACATCAAATGTGGTGAAGGCGTCACACACACCACAAGGGGACTATCCCAGCTCAGGTCTCTTCCTCTTGTAAAGCCACGAATCCGAGCATGGGGCCCATCTCCATGCACCGTCCAGGTAGAAATTTGTAGATGGAAGTTCTCAACACAGGAACTTGCGGGTGACACAGATTGTAGCCCCTGATCTAAAATTCTGTGGGCATTTTTATTGGACTAACATTATATATATATATATTTATTCTGGGGTACATTTAGATTCTAAATGTTTTAATGTTTTTTTAAGTGGAATTGTAGGTCATTATTAAACTTTAAGGAATCTAAGGCTCTTCAGGCCTCACCAGTTTAACAGTGGCAAATATTTGAGAGCAGAAGATGAGTGAACTTGGTGATTTTTATGAGCTCAATTATAAAAGTATTCACTTTTAGAAAAGGATGGGGCTCAGGAATTGAGTCATTGAATGTTAGATCTAAAGGAATGTGTTCTACGCTTTTACTATTAGCATTTTTCTCAGCTTTTACTGTTGTCATTTTTATTTTTGGCTTCTACACTGATTTAAAACCCAGCCTTGCCCAGATTATCTAACTTCCTCCTGGCACTTTATTTCTGGATTTATTCTATATTCACAGACACTAATTTCTTCCCAAAGCTGCAGAATGGGAAGAGAGAAACAAGCTGTGCGGACCAATTTATGTGGTCCAAATTGGACCAATTTATTGGACCAAACTGCTGTCCAATTCAAAGACAATATACTTAGCAGTAACCTACAGCCAGGCTTGTGGTACGTACTTATAATCTCAGCCCTCAGGAGGCTGAGGCAGGAGGGTCACCACAAGTTCAAGGCCAGCTGGGCTATATCGTGAATTCAAGGCCAGCCTGAACTACATAGCAAGATCCTGTCTCTGAAACAAAAGAAAAAAGAAACCAAAGAACCTAGGTAACAATTCTAGATAGGATGCCTGCCTGACTGTGCTTCAAAATGTCCACCCTTTTTCTTTAATAAGTGTTTAAAACACATAGAGGTTATAATTTTTAAGTGTACAGTTCAATGGTGTTAAATATATTCACACTATGATGTGGTGGACAATTGTATGATTTTTATTTTTCAGTCTTAGGGATTGAACCCAAGGCCTTTGAACTGAGCTACATGCCCACCCTTTTTATTTTTTGTTTTGAGACAGGGCCTCAATAAATCTCTTAAGTTGCCTAGGCTGGGCTTGACCATGAGATCTTCCTACCTCAGCCTCCCAGAGTGCTGGGATTATAGGTGTGTAGGACCTTACCTGGCTAACAACTGTATAACATTTTAAATTAATTTTCAAAACCTCATTCCTGCTTTTCAACTTATTTTGTGAACCAGTGAATCAGGGGGGCTATCGTGAACTTTCCTGCTTCATTTGAACCTCTGAGTCTTGGAATCAGGTTTTCAGCTGTGTGGACTCACTAATAAAATTCTCAGGTTTCATCATTTTACCCTTTCTCTGGACTTGTTTTTTTTCAGTTCTAGATTGGAACCCAGGGCCTTGTACATGCTAGGCAAGTACTGTACCACCAAAGTGCATACCTAGCGCTTAGCATTGTTTTGACACAGGATCTCACTAAGTTGCCCAGGCTACCCTTGAACTTGTGATACTCCTGCTTCTCACCCTCCCAAGTAACTGGGTTTATAGGTATTCACCACCCATCGGCCCCCTCTAAACGTTTAACAGGCATGGACATGTACCTAAAGCAGTGTTGTTGAACGTGAGTACTAGGAGGTGCCCAAGAGAGGCTGTGTTACTATAATCAAATTACCTGAGATAAACAACTTAAAAAGAGGAAAGATTTACTTTGGCTCATGGTCTACTGTAGGAGGTTTCAGACTGGCTAGCGCTGTTCTGAGGCAGCACATCCTGGTGAGAGCAGGTGGCAGAAGCACCCTATTCCCCTTATAGCTGCCAGAAAGAAAAACAGAAAGGGGCTGGGATTCTTTCAAAGGCACACCCTCCTGACCTAAGACTACAGCCAGCTATTTTTTTTTGTTGTGTTTTGTTTCTGTTTTTTAAGATAAGGTCTTGCTGTGTAGTTCAAGGTGACATTAAACTAACTGTATAACCTAGGCTGGCCTTGAACTCACTGTGCTCCTCCTGCCTCAGCCTCTCAAGTGCTGGGATGACAGGCACTTACCACCTGACACTCTGGTTTAGGCCCAACTTTTAAAGGTTCTACCACATTCCAATAGTGCCAAACTGAGGAGTAAACCTTTAACAGATGAGCCTTTGGTGGACACTGAAAAATCCCAAATCCTAACTATAGCAGAAACACAGGAGTTGTTGTACATGTGCTGAACAGGGTGCCCAAGGTTAGCATTCCTAATATTTGGGTGTTTAGATCCCTGTTTTGTTTTTTACGTACCAGGAATTGAATTGATGACCTCACCCTTGCGAGGCGGGTGCTGTGTGGCTGAGCTGCATCCCCATCCTGTTCCCAGCTGTTCTGTGAAGAGCTGATATTTGTATTGGTCTTTACCTGTACCTGAGTTCCAAGTGAGCATTGCTTCTTCAGCTCTTTAGAATGAATTTGCATCTCTTTTTTTCTTCCTTTGCTTTTTGAATGTTTGAGGATTTGGTTGGCTATCTCATAATAGTTTAGGAGAGTATCCAAGGTCCTGATCCCATTAAGAAAGCAAAAAAATGTCTTTCAGTACTAGGATTTGAACCCAGGGCCACCCACATACTGTGCAAGCCCTCTAGCAGGCTGAGCTATATCCCCACTCCTAAGAGGCAAACATAATTAAATTTTTATGGCAGCAAGCTATGGCCTCCTCACCATATCTCTGTATTATGCTATTTTAATGTCACTTGCATTTTCAGTCTTAAGAACAAATGTTTCTCTTTTGTTTTTCTTCTCTTGTGGATTTTGTTGCATATTTTACAAATGATATACCCTGAGTTATTTGCTTCTTCTTTTGTATTCTCAAAATTTCTGGTTATCCATTGTTTTGTGTTTATTTGCCTGCGGATATTAAAGTAATGCAAAAAAAAAATAAAATAAAGTAATGCATTATTTCATTGTGCAGGCTACATAAAAAATTTTATCAATATTCAGATTGGTGTAGTGGATGCTCCTGTAATCCTAGCACTTTGGGAGGCTGAGGCAGGAGGATTGCAAGTTCAGGTCAAGTGGTTATTGATTTATTGAGACCCTGTCTCAAAATTTAAGCAGGGCTGGGGATAGAGCTCAGTACAAAAGTCCTGGGTTCAATCCCCACTCTGAAAAAAGAATTCTATATTGATAAAATCATTTTTGCAGTACTAGGGGCTGACTTTAAGGCCTTTGTAATGAGCTATATCCCTAACCTTTTTGTGTTTTTTTATTTTGAGACAGGATCTCACTAAGTTGTCCAGGCAGGCTTCCTGCCTCAGCCTCCCAGAGTGTTGCGATTACAGGTGTGTTCCTCCATGCCCAGCTATTAGTAGTGAATTCCAATGACTGTCTTCTGTATGCATGAAGGAAGGCCCTAGTCCAGCCCACTCCCAGTACATCTTGGTTATTCAACTCTTCTAAATCAGATCTATTGAACTCCGAGAGTCCTTGAATGCTCTATCTGCTGATTCTTGGTATCCTGAACACATCTTACCGAAAGCTTCTTTACTTGCTGAGGAGCCTCTCAGTTTGCTTGAAAGAAGCCTAGCAAACATTCTGCTCTTATCTCTGAAAGAACTATTCTCTGAGTGGTTTTTGTTTTTGATTTCTCCTTTCTGTGAGCCCATAATGGGTAGGATTAAGCTCAGCTATGTATGAAAAAAAAACAACTGAAAATAACAGAATAGCTTTTTTTGGCATATAACCATCTCGAGTTGAGGACCTCTTCTGTCTTGGTGCTCCATCCTTAATGTGCTCCTCGTGGTCTAAAGAGGCTGTCTTGACTCCAGCTTTCAACCTTGTATTTCAGCTACCTGAAAAGAGAGAGGAATGAAGGTGCATCCCTTTCTTTTAAGGTCACTGCCTCTAAATTGTATATGCTAGTTCTTTTTTCATTTTATCATCTAGAAATTAATCTATTGACCACAGTAAGCAGCAGAAGAGCCTGAGAAATGTATCCAGCTACAAGGTCCAGGTGGTTGCTACAAAAGAAAGGGGTAGTAGATATTAAAGCTAAGGCCTTAAAAGTTGCCAGTCATCCTGTCTGCTTCTGCGTCTCATCGTCTCTTTGGGTTGGCCTTACTTGGTACTCAAATCCTGACAGATTGTTCAGCATTTATCTAACTGACATTCTTCAGCAGCCATGGTCTGCTCTTTCACCCAAGCCGCTACCCCCGGATTCATGTGTACCTCTAAAGGTCGAAATCTTTATGCCTCAGGAGTCTCCTCACATTGTATCAGGACTGTCTATTTTCCTAGAAGTTTGTTTGAGGTTACCTGGGCTAAGCACCAGTGTTATTACTGGCCTGCTGTGCTGTGGAAGATCCAGGAACACCAGACCTGCCTGGACCAATCCAGAGTGTCGCAGGACTTTCTCTCTGCCATTTTAGCCCCCAGGGTCCTGCATACCCTGGGCTGGCTGAGAGAGGACTCCTTGCGTGAACCTTGCCAGCAAACCTTCACTGGATTCACTGTGCTTTATTAAGCATTCCGTTTAGTAAAGAAAGCCATAGGTTGAGTTAGGCCACCTTCTCTGGAAGGCCAGCCTGGACAATTTAGAGAGATCCTGCCTCAAAATACAAAAGGGATTGGGGAGTAATTCACTGCCCCCTGGGTTCAATCCCAGTACTAGAAAAAAAAAATCTAAGAAATGTCTAGTTAAGGAAGTCTGCTGTTTTTGAAGCTTGCTTCTTTGACTCAGTGGTTCTTGGACACAAAGTCATGGTTTCCCTATACCATTCCCCAAGAAGCTTAGTTGCATTCATATATATTCTTCTTACATAAAGACAAAAGCAGGACTAGGCTGGGGGCTACAGCTGAGTTCAGCCCAAGAGTCCTGATGGCTGTGGGTTTCTGTAACACTGGAATATGTGACTTCTTTCTGCATCTCAGATGTTTACCTACTTCATCACCAGCCTGGTGCTAGCATGGTTTGGTTAGTGTTATAGCTTGTCTTTAGATGTACCCTCAAAGCTGCATGTGGTCATGGGTGGGGCTTTTTTAGAGGTGGCTGGATCTAGAGCGTGATTAATTCATGGTGTAATGCTGGGATTAAGGGTGTGTGATTGCTAAATCAGCCTACTATTTGATTCTGTCTCACCCTAATACCAGTAACCTAGAGTATAAAAGGGGCAGAAAGATGTTATTAAGGTTCCTTGTTGCTTTTGCTACCTTGTGGGCACCATGAACTGTTCTCTGTGATGCCCCTCTGCCAAGCTACTCTGCCTTCCAGCCAGCCATTTATGGAGTGCAACTTATCCAAACTGCGAGCTAAATAAACCTTTCTCTCTTTAAGTTTGGGTGTCAGGTATTTTGTTTTAGCAGTGAGAAAAGTAAGACAGAATTTGGTACCAGAGAAGTGAGGTCATTGCTGTGACTATACCTGACCATGTGGTTCAGAAGCCTTTGGGAATGGCTTGTGGGAAGAGTTTGAAAAGGTCCAGAGATGCCAGGCGAAAAGTAGAGCTGGAATGCTTTAGGCTGTTCTGAATGGGAGATTCTGGTAAAAGCTCAGAAGACCGGAAGGCTGATAGAAATCTTACTGGTAAAGACCAGGCTCAGGTGGTTTCTGGAGGGAAGAAAGACTGCATTAGTTGTTGGACTCCAGATGATGTGTATTATGGCTTGGCAAAAAGTTTTCTGCATTTTGCTTGTGTTCAAAGACTTTTCCTGAGACTGAGATTAAAGGTGGTGGACTAATTAATCTGGCAGTAGAAATTTCAAGGCAGTCTAATGTTGAGGAGGTGGCATGGCTACTGCTGGAGGCTTTTAGTCAGATTTATGTTGAGAATCAAGAGCAAAGAGCCCAGCAGGATCATTTAAAATGTTGTGGGTTTGGCCAGAAAGGAAGCTCCAGTAAAGCTGGACTGCAAAGATAGAGGAGAGGAAATCTCACCTGCTAAGAAGGAACAGGAGAATAGTAAAAATGGCCTGAGGACATCACAAGAAGCAGCAGGACTCTACCCTTTGCAGCCTCAAAATCGCAAAAGTGAAAGACTACTTTGAGACGAGAGCCCCAGAGAACCATATTTTGGAATGGCAATGGCCTAGCAAAATTGTTCTTTGGAATTTGGTTCATAGGCACTGAACCCCTACAACCAAGAGAGAAGGAAGCCTGGCTATGGCTCTGGCTGGTGGCAGATCTTGGCATCATCCACATGGTACTGGTTTTAGGTGCATGTAGAATGGAAGAATTCTGGGGTCCGGAAGGCTTCTACCCTGATTTCAGGAGGTGTGAGAGTCCAGGCAGTGTGCCCCTGGGAGGACAGTGCATGAAGCCGCATGAAGCCAAAGGTGCAGTGGAAAGCCCAGAAGTTTGGAGAAGCCAGGAATGTGGATTGTCTGAGGGAAACTACAAGGAGGGAGCACAATGGCCCTAGAGAGAAGCCATGGGAGCTACAATCAACAGAAGTGCCATAGGGGCAGAGCCACCCAAGCTTTTCAGAGCTCATAACTTGCTACAGATTGCTGGGGATGCTGGAAGTGGAACTGGGATTTAATGTTCGCCCTGATGGATTTTGGACTTGCTTTGGTCCCGTTCCTTTGTATCTCCATTTGTAAATTTTGGGATGGAAATGTCTATCTTGTACCAGTGAATGTTGGAAGTATTTAACTTCTTTTCAATAGTACAGGGGTTCACAGCTAAGACATTGCCTTAAACCTCAGAGGAGACTTGGAACTTGGACTTTTCAGCAGTGCTGAATCTGTTGGGACTTTGGCAAGTCTTAGAGATGGACTAAATGCCTTTTGCACAAAGGGATGTGCATGAATCTTTGCGAGGCCAGGGGCAGAATGTTATGGCTTATGTGTAGGTGTCCCCCCCAAAGCCTTGGGTGGTCATAGGTGGGGTTTTTTCAGAGGTGGCTGGATCTAGAATGTGATTAATTCATGGTGTAATGGTGGGATTAAGGGTGTGTGATAACTAAATCAGTCCAGTGATTGCTTTGGGATCATCCTAATCCCAGTAGCCTAGATAGAGTATAAAAGGGGCAGAAAGATGGTGTTAAGTTCCCTTGTTGCTTTTGCTACCTGTGGGCACTATGAACTGTTCTCTGCAATGACCCTCTGCCAAGCCATCCTGCGTTTCAGCCAGCCACAAGTATGGACTGAAACCTCTACAAACTGTGAGCTAAATAAACCTTTTCCCCTTTAATATTGGGTGTCAGGTATTTTGTCTTGTAATGTCCTTATAATTCTGAGAAATTCACTAGAGATCCAGTTCAGCACAAGAGGCTTCACAAAGAAATGAGATGGGTCCAAGTTGTGGTAACTATTTTCACCAGTGCCCCATGCACAGGTTGTTCTTGCTAGAATCTTTTACACTTTGCTTTTGCACTTTCCAGTCAGAGAGAGCAAAATAAAGACAGGCTGGGAACTCTTGAAAGGTGTTTCACTTGAAAGGTATACTTTCTGTATATTTATGTCTAAGAAGTTTTTAGTCTGAGACCTAATCAGCATAGAATCTAGAACTTTGGCTGTCAGTGGTAATCATATCTGACTTCCTATTTGTACAGTACACAGACAGGTGTTGCTCCCCTCTCAGTATGGTAAACACTGGAGCACTCAGTTATTATGTAAAAGTGCATTCAGATTTTGGTGGGGTGTGGTGGAGAACACAGAAGGGAATGTTAAACCAGGCTTGTTGTCTTTCGTGTGCAGAAGTGACTCACCTCAAATGTCCTCTGTGTTTGTTGCAGGTTCTTTTCACAAGGTGCCCAAGGATCTCTGGTTTTCATTTGTAGTTTCTGTAGTTTTTGTTGATAATTATAGTTCTAATTATATTTATATACTTCCAGCTTCTTCCAGTTATAGAGGACTGCTTCAGTTTTCTTGCTTCAAAAAGAAGAACTGCCTTTTCTCTTAAATGAGGTGCTGGGATTTTCCATTTTGGTTTTACTCCTTTACATTGGGTCTTGGGTGTGTGTGTGTGTGTGCATGTGTGTGTGTTTTGAACTCACTTTTTAGCCGAGGCTGGCTTCAAATTCACAGTGATCTTCCTGCCTCAGCGTCCCAAGGGCTGAAATTTCAGGTGTGTATCACCATGCCTGGCCTACATTAGATCTTAAATAATAAACTTTAAGAAGACCATCTGTATAATGTTTTCTTATTTTTTACCTTCTTGTTTCGTTTGCATCTTCTAAGCTATGTCAGTCAATATGGATTTAGAGTGCTATTTTTATTTGCTGTTCTGAAATAGAGTTTTCACTGATTAATAGGAAAATGAGAAAATGAAAGGCATAATCGTGTGTAAGTGAAGATAGCTTAGTAGAAAATAGATTGGCCCTTCTTAGAATAAGACTGCACTCTATTCTTAGATCTTCCCCCTTTCATGTACTTTTGGTATTCAGATACTGTGTTCTGCATTTTCTTTAAATTTTTAAAAAATTTAATCACATTTGTACCTTACTGATCACATCATAGGGAATTTGTACCTATACATAATATATCGTAATTCCTTTTTTTCCTCATTCCCCTCTCCTCCCTTCAACCCTTCTCCTCTTCACATACAAAAGCTTTGCTTCTATTTTTTACTTCCATTCTTTTTTTCCTTTTCCCTTCCATCTCTTTCCCCCTCCCTCATTTCCCTTCCTATTGAACATGTTCTTCCTACTTGCTAATGTCTGTTCTCCTTTATGTTCCATATTTACCCTATGAGTTTCTCATACAAGAGAAACAGTGCAATATTTAAACTTCTGTCTGATTGATTTCACTTGAGATTATAGTCTTTTTTTTTTTTTTTTTTTTGCGGTACTGGGGATCGAACTCAGGACCGTGCGCTTGCTAGGCAAGCGCTTATTCCACTGAGCTATATACCCAGCCCCTGAGATTATAGTCTTGAAGTATATCCATTTTTCTACAAATGACTGAAGTTCATTCTTTATGGCAGAGTAGTACTCCATTGTGTGTAAATACAACATTTTCTTCACACATTCATCTGTTGATTGCCATATGGGCTGTTTCCAAGATGTAGCTGTTATAAAGTATGCTGCTATAAAACATGGGTGTGTATATGTCACTGTGGTATACTACTGCTTCTAACTCTTGGGAAGATACCTAAAAGGGGACTAGCTGAGTAAAAAAGAAACCTCTAGTTTTAGTTTTCTGAGGGATCTCCATACTGATTGTCATAGTCAGTGCCCCAATTTACACTTCTACCAGCAATGGAAAATGGTTCTTTTTGCCCTACAGCCTTGCTAGCATTTGTCACTGGTTGATTTCTTCATGATAGCCATTCTTTCTTGAGGTGAAATCTCAGTGTTTTTTAAATTAGCATTTCTTGAATGACCAGTGATGTTGAACATTTCTTGTGATATGGGTATTCACCATTATAAATTTTCCTTGTAGGATTGCTCTTATAGTTTCCCATAAATTCTGTTATATTGTATTGGCATTTTTGTTTAATTGTAGAAACTATCTTCTTCTTTAATTTCCTCTGTGACCCATTGGTTGTTCAGGAGGGTGCTATTTAATTTCCATGTGTTTATAAAGTTTTTGTGGGTTTTTTTTTTTCTGCCGTTGATTTCTAGTTTGCTTGCACTATGGTTTGATGATATGCATGGGATAATTTCAATTCCTTTGCATTTAATTAAACATGTTCTGTGAGCTAGTATGTGGCCTATTTGGAGAAAGTAAGTACATTTACTCAAAAGGTTTGGTTCAGCTCTGATATTTCTTTTTTTTTTTTTTTTTTGTCTAATTGATTTGTCCATTTGTGACAGTGGGCTATTGAAACCCTCCATTACAATTATATTAGGGCTTATTTGATTTTTGATATCCATTAGTATTGGCTTTATATAGTTGAGTGGGATGGTATTTGGTGCATAAATATTTATGATTGTTATCTTGTCCTCTTATATTGTTTCCATAACAAGAACGTAACTGATCTTCTTTATCTCTCCTGACCACTCTTGGCTTGAAATCCAATTTGTCTACAGATACAGTAACTGCCTCTACTTTTGTCCAAGTTCCTCTTGCATAGCATACTGTTTTTAATCATTTGACTTTCAGCCTATGAATTTGTTTTTTAGTTAAATGTGTTTCTTGTATATAGCATATTGCTCCATCTTTTTTGATCCATCATGCCAGTCTGTTTCTTTTAATTGGTGAATGAGACTATTCGTATTGATGGTTAAAACTGGTTAGGTACTGAGTTACCCTTACTGTGTTTTCCTGTTATTAGCTCCCTTTATTTCCCTTCTGTTTAACTACTTGCCTTGCCTAGTGCATTCATTCTAGTAGGATGCTTAGAATTGTTGTCTTTATTTTCAAATATCTTTCACAACTTTTTGGAATGCTAGTTTGGTGGTCATAATTTCTTTAGGTGTTCTTTGTCATGGAAGTGTATTATTTCTCCATCAATTCTGAAAGATAGTTTTGTGGGGTACATCAATCTGGATTGGAGGTTGTTTTCTTTTAGGGCTTGGAATACTTCACCCCAAGCTCTCCTTGATAATTTGTTTTCAGAAATGTGCTGTGATTGTGGTGGGCTTTCCTTTATGGGTGATTTGTTTCTTTTTTCTAATTTTAATATTCTGTTTTGCATTGAATTTCTGGGATCTTGACTATTATTTGCATCTGTGTAGATTTTTTCTAATCATAGCTAGTTAGAGTTCTACATGCCTCACTTAGATCTCAGATTCTTCTTCCATGCTTGGGCAAACTTTTGCTATTACTTCAGTGTATAGATTTTTTGTCTCCTTTTGTGCTATCTTTTGATTTTTCATTGATTCCAGTTATTCTTATATTAGTCTTTTGCATCACTCAGCAGCTGTTAGGTTGATTTTTTATTGTCCTTTGCCAAGAGACTTATCAATCTGTGTTGTTACTTATGCTGCCACCATTCATAAAATTAAGATGAAAATTTTTAAAATTTCTTTTACTGTAATGCCCCTTTGATTTGCTTGGGCAATGTCTTGGTTACTTTTTTTGCTGAGAGAAAATACCCAACACCCAAAATTAAGGAAGAAAAGGTTTATTTTGCATCTTCTTTCTGTGTCTTTTCATTTTCTATTTTTTGTTGTTGTTGCTCATTTGTTTTCTGTGTTGAGGCTTATAAATTGCTTATTACTAGTATCAGGACCTCTTTAGGAAATAACATCTTTTCAGAGATGTCTTCTAGGCGTAGCTCTTTTTTGGCTTTTAAGTCTGTCCCAAGATCCTGCCTCTTAATTTATTAGGATGAAAGGCTGCTGCCTGCTTGGCCTAGCACCCAGTTGTGTGGTACTGGACTGCTGGGAACCCATCAGACTCATGGATACTGGGGTATGGGATGACAACAGGGACTAAAGAAAAGACAAAAGACAGTGTTTGGGGTGGAGAGGATGGGAAGGACTCGAGGAGTCCACCTCTAGTGGACTGAATCTCTGATCTCAGTGTTGCACATATTTATTAGTCAGTGGATCGTTAGCAAGAAGCTCAGAGGATAATGTGCTTTTCCTGGAATAGGAGACTGCTATAGGAATGGGGATAATAAAATGGGAATCAAGTTTAATATTTCAGAGAGAGCAAGATAAAGTCCTCCCCTCAGATGCCTGTGTTTTATATTCTGTAAGCAGATACTATCTTGTCTCAAGAGGCTGTAAATATGAGCTTTCTCAACACAGCCAGAGAGCTTTCAGATATTTACAAACTCTCCTGCCCTTTGAGCCAAGTCACACTGGCCTCAGGCCATCTCTAACATACTAAACTATTATTTTATATCCCCTGGTCACCAACACTGGACTGTAGTATTATTTGTGATCCACAATCTAGGTATTGAGATACAGGAAGATCGATTGATCACAACATCTGTCACTTTGGCTGAAGTAGTACAATCAGTAATAACAATACCATCCAGCACAGACTAGAAAATGACAAGGTATGATTACTGTTAAGTTGCCACCCTTAACTGTGAGTACAAGATTTATAGCTACATAACAACATCTAAAATAAATCAGAAAATTATATACAGTAGGTATCCACTCAGTGCAGTGAGATGCTGGCCTCTGGTTGTGGGTTTGGCGCCTGAGTCTTTCAGCCTGCCATACTCTGGGTGTTTCTTGCTGGCCTGATCATGGCTCTCTGACCCTGGGCATCTGCATGCATGTGTCCCTTACAGTCACTCCAGTCACTGTGGGATTTCAACACTAGGATCTCTGAGTTAAAGCCAACCCATGGCTGCTCCAAGTCCTGGGTTCAGTTGAGCTCCTCCCTAAAAAGGTATCTGACAAGAAGCCTCTCCTTGGGACATGGCAGTCACTTGGACTGGAGTCACTCATCAACCACTGTAGCACGCAGCATCCACTGCTCCATTCCACTGGTGTGTTTCTCTCTGAAGGCCTCTGGAGCCACCCACTTTGACTGTGTCTCTATAGATTTCACCTCATTTCACGTCATGAGCCAGGGAGAAAGTGCTGTTAGTCCCCTCCTTTTTTTGCCTTGAGACCTGTCTTTTCCCTTTCTCTGTAGGCTCCAATTTTCCCTTCAGACCCTTCCTGGGTCCAGGGGATCCACCTCTCTCTTTCTTTTCTTCCCCAAGTTATTATTATCCAGTGCCTGGATTCCAAATCTTGAAGAGGTTGATTTGTGGCTGTTTACTGCTCTGCCAGCTTCCCAGATGTCCCTCTGTATTCTGTATTTCGTAAAGTGATATATACAATACTAGGTAGCAATAAACCATTTTCTCTAGCTTTTTGTTTTAGAGAAATCATTTTCTTGACAAGGTTTTAAATTGGTGATTGTAATATTTCTCCAAATTTATAGCTGGGTATACAGCAAAGCCTATGAAGATTTGACTTTCTGCAGAAAGCTCATAAAATTTTGTCTATCCTTTATGTCTATTTTTGTTTTTAACAATTGAGACATTTTACTAGCCCAGCATCACTTGTGCCCATTCTTGTTGGCAGCTGCCGACACTCCAGGCATTCTGTCCACGCAGTGTCAGTTTGCAACCCCTATCTCGGTCCCTTTCCAACATTTTCACCCTTGCCCCAGGGGTTAGGGGACCCATTGTGCCACAGTCGGAGCTTTGGCTGAAGCAGCTGGATGAGATCCCATGCCTCTGATGCTTCCGTGGAGGTCTTGGTTAGGGAGGCAACCCCATGCCCCTCAGGAGGTACAGGTGCGGCACTCTGCATGTGGGCATAGCTCTGTGTAGACCGGGTTCCCATGGTCAAGCCAAGCTCTTTATGTTGGGCGCTGTGACTGTGCCACCCATTCTGGCACTTTCTGAGGGTGGCTGGTGGACTCCAGGCAGCCTGTAGCATCCTCCTGCCAGACCAGGGGAAGGGATCTCAATTTTCAATGTCTCTCAAAGGGAAGGTTTTTTTGTATAACATCCCTACTTTGCTGGATTGTCAGTAGAAAATGAATCATGGCGATACAGGAAAATGTCAGTCCAACAGCTATATAAGCTATAATTACATATTCATTTTTACAAGTAGAACTTTTGAGCTCAGGTGGTCATAATCTAAGATTGACACTCTGGAAAAAAATGTTTTTTTCCTTTTTTAGGTCACAGAGCCCCCTGAAATCAATTTAGTTCTGTACCCTCAGGGCCTAACCGGTGAAGAAGTGTACGTGAAAGTCGATTTGAGGGTTAAATGTCCACCAACCTACCCAGATGTGTGAGTACCTTTATAAATAGTTTCCATGTGATGTCAGTTTTGTTTTGATAATGTAGAAACAGACTAAACTTTGCAGTAGTTCCCCCATTGCACATAAAATTTTCATTTTGTATCATTTGTATTTCAACAGAACTACTTTCGTTGTAGACATTTTCATGAAGCCTGGATTCAGTCTGCTCAGAGTTGTAGAATTCTCACTATCAGGACTGATGATTGCTTTGTGTCTCCATGTTTTTTTTTGGTGACCTGTTAATTTATTTGATTGCCTATAAACTAGGGAGAAGGAAAGGCTAAAGGCACACCAGCCGCTTAAAGCACTTGTGTACTTAGTTTTAAAATACAAATGAGCTGGACGTAGTGGTGCATACCCAGTATCTCAGCTCTCTTGGGAGGGTGGGGCAGGAAGATAACAAGTTTGAGCCCCACCTAGGCAATTAAGCTACTCAGCAAGGCTCTGTCTCAAATTTTTTTAAAAAATTGTTTTTTAAAGAGCTAGAAGTGTAGCTCAGTATGAAGCCGCTGGGTTCAGTCCCCAGTACTTAAAAAAACAAAAGTAGGAATGACATTGGGTGCAGTGGTGCATTCCTATAATCCCAGCTAATTAGGGAGGCTGAAGCAGGATTGTAAGTTCAAGGCTAGCCTGGGCTGCAGGACCCTGTCTTGAAATAAAAAATGAAAAAGGGATGGTAGAACCCTCCTAGGTTTTACCCCAATACCACAAAAATAAAATTAAAAAGTATGTTGGGTATTAGAAATTGGGTAGCCTCCTGTGCCTGCCTGGACCTCACTTACTACCTAGAGTACTGAGAGGTGTTGTGCTCCACACAGGGGACCTGCTGGCGAGTCCTCATTGTGCAAAGCTGTGCCCTGTAACATAGGGTGTTTAACATCCTTGACCCCAACCCTGTCACGCCAGGTGTGTTTGCCATTCGTTGAGACCACACAAAGCCCGCATTTTCAAACTTGTCCTGAAGGTGATATCACCTCTGGCTAAGAATCACTGCAAGGGCTAAAGTATTAGCCATCAGGACCAAAGGGGTCTCTTGTTGAAGTGTCCCGTGTACTCCGCCTAATCTTTCCCTTGAACTTCATCAAATATTCCTCAGAAAATATTTACATTTGTCATTTACCATAAAGGATGTGATTCTGGAACAGCCAAGTAGGAGAGATGCGTAGGGCAGCGTTGGCCAGTGAGATGTTAGTGGCTTGAACATAATTGTGCAAGGAGTCAGCAAAGGTTATTGAGAAGGAAGGTAGCAAATAAAAGGCAACACTGTGGTCCACGGTGAGTGAATGTGGAATTTGGTGTCCAAAGAAGTGACTTAGGACATGACCACACCAGTCATGACTGAACTTGAGGTCAGTAAACCTCTTTTGTCCTCAGCTTTGTGTTGAGAGTATACATAAATATGCAAAAGATTAATTAATGTGAGAAGTAATCAAATTCATGAAGGAAAATGAAAATAGTGCCTCTCCTGGTGTTTTAGTTTTTTCTTTTTTCTTAGCATCACTTGGGAGGCCAACAATTTAATTCACTTCTGACATCAACTATCCATAGTTAATGCAGACCAGGGTAAGGCTCAGTTCCACAAGACTGCTACCCTGGCAGGTGCCAGTTGCCAAGTTCAATGATTCTGGCTTGAAAATGGTGGCTATAAATTTGGGGGTTCCCACAGCCTCCTCAGATTTGACAGTTTACTACAGGCCCTCCCAGAACAGGAAAATATTTACATTTACCATTTTATCAGAAAAGATACAACTCTAGAACGGCCAAATGAAAGATGCGTAGGGTGTGGTGTGGGGCAGGGGCCTATGGCCTCTGTGCCTTCCAAAGGCCTGACCCCTACAGGATCTGTCTCCCCAGACCATCATCCCATTCCACAGGCATGATTGCTTAAGCAGTTGGCTGTGGTGATAGACCACCAGAAGTCTGCAGTGAGGGTGAAATTTCCATCCTGTGGTGTCACTCTTAGTCTTCCTGTAGCTCCCTGACCCATATGTTGACGTCCTCAGCAGAGACGCCAGTGTGGTGAGAAGGGGTTTGTGACGCACAGCGTGTGCTGCTCCTCTCACCTCTGTCCAAGCGCTAAAATGCCAATTGTTTGTGAAATTAAGAAATCGGAAACTGAATGTTAAACGCTAGAACCGGGTACCTCAGCCTTGATACTGTGGACATATCGGGCCGGATCATTTTTTGTTGTGTTTGCTGTCCTGCGCTTCATAGACTTTGTGTGTGTGTGTGTGTGTGTGTGTGTGTGTGTGTGTGTGTGGTACTGGGGATTGAACCCAAAGTACACTCTCAGCCCTCTTTAAAATTACTTATTTTGGGACAAGATCTTGCCAAGTTGCCCAGGTTGAGCTTGCATCCTTCTCTCTGAGCCCCCAGTGGGCTGGGGTTGCAGTTGTACACCACTGTCCTCCTGCCTTAGCCTCCCAAACTGCTGGGATTACAAGTGTGCACCACCATACCCACTCGATTGCTCAGTTACTTTAAAAAATGGAAGACTTGATTTGGGGGAATATTGAAATAATATGATTTAGGGAAATGTTTCTTTCTGTTCTTGGTGCCACTGAGAGAGATGATTGTATGGCATTTCTGTACATTTTCTCATGAGAACTGCTGTCTTCCAGATTTCCATCTAAGCAGGCAGGTAGGGATTATAGCAGGCTCTCACACTAGATGAGAGGTAAACGTTGAGAGAATGTAGGAAGGGGAGTAGCTGAGACTCCTTCCCTAAGATAAAATACCATGCATCTCTCAGAAATGCTTGATAGGAAGTAATGAATCATCTCTTCAGAAACACTAAATAAATCCCATTTAATCCCAGAGTGTTCCGAGTAGGTGTTTATTGGCAGGGAATAAAAGAAAACCTGAGCGCTGGTTGTGTCATTTCCTTGAGGTGAAAACGTCAAAGGGAGTGAACTCTGCGGGGTGAAAGGAGACTGAATCAAGCCCCCTTGGAACAGGCAGGGTTTGCAGAGTGCAGAGTTAGAGTGAGCTGAGGAGCACGACCCCTGTTATACACAGTGAGCCTGGGAATGCAGCGTGATGGGAGAGCACTAGCTGGATCACCATGGTGCCGTCAAGCCCAGCACCATTGTTCTACCTTATGCAGCCACACATGACTGAGCAAAGTGGTTAGGCCCTTGAGAGAGTTCTTGGGGTTTAGTGAATTGGTGCTGGTGCAAGTGAGCTTTGTGAGGAACCGTGCAAGGCAGTACAGGGTTAAATGACCGGGCCGGAGTCAGAATCAGCAAGAATTTCTTCATTGAAAGCAAAAACCCAGAGTTGGGGATCAGGGACAAATGAGAAGCAATAAATAATGAATGATGTTGGGAAAATTTTAATGAGGTTGTAAAGCTGCAGTCAGACAGAAGAGTTGGGAGCTAGCCAGTTGAGCCCAGGAAGTCCAGGTTTCCCCAGAAGTAGGGCACCTGGCAGCTCAGCTTGAGGACTGGCCACTCCTTGTGGAGCACTGTGTCAACTGGAGTTGCTGAGGTGTGGCGGAAATCCTTTTGAGATAAAGGGAAACGTGGCTGGTTTTGTGGAGAGGATTATCCACACGGTATGGAATCCCCAGGCCCTCAAGTGTGCTGAGAACTTAGCAAACATTAATACAAACAAGGTGCCTAAAATCTAACTTAGACCAAAAGGAACTTCTGGAATAACTCCTTTTTTGTTTTTGTTTTTGTTTCTTTTTCAGAGTTCCTGAAATAGAGTTAAAGAATGCCAAAGGTCTGTCAAACGAGAGTGTTAATTTGTTAAAATCCCGCCTAGAGGAACTGGCCAGAAAACACTGTGGGGAGGTAAGAATTACAGGAAAACAGTAACACTGCATGATGTGCACCAGCATTTGCTTTCCTGCCTTTTATTTTGCTTACAGGCCTTTTTCAGGGCACCTCAAATTCAAATTCAAATTCAATTTTTTCTAGAACATGTTGTTTCTTATTGGTATCTATAAAGAGGAACTTCATTATTTGCGTTTATTTAATGTGCAAGATTTTTGCCTTATAAGTTGTAGAATATACACAGGTGGTAGTATCGACGCTTAAGGACTTTTCTGAAATTAGCTGATATGAACCTGGCCATACTTCATGCACAGTGTGGACCTCATACCATCATCGCATCTTTACTTGAATTTCTTTGTTAGGAAATGCAGAAAAGTGATTTTTGACCAAACTTTTACTACCTCTCCCCTTTTCATATCAGGAAAACTTACTATTTTTTCCTTCTTCATAATTAGTAACTACTTTACGGTAGGCATGGTGGCACCCAGGTATATTACCAGGACTCAGGAGGCTGAGGCAGGAAGATCAGGAGTTCAAGACCATTTTGTGCTATAAGTGAGGCCCTGATTACTCCTTTAGTGTCTCTTCCATACCTAAGCATTTACACTGAGCTCAGTACTGATTTTTGAGAGTCAGGGTCTAGGTATGAATTCTCCCATAGGTGGCAGACTTCAGGGCAAGACCAGGTGACCCCTGGGAGCAGAGTAGTACTGAGTGCTCCTCAGGCAGGGCAGTGTGTTGTCCCTCCCCCCGACTTGTATTAACTCATTCAGGGTTTAGGTTAATGTGCTAGTCAGCTTTTCGTTACTGTAACAAATAACTGAGATAAGTGAACTTTTAAAGAAAAAGGGTTAACTTCGGAGATTTCGGTCCAAAGGGCACTAAGCCTGTAACACATGAGCTTCTAGACACAGGAGAGGGAGTGAAGGTGACATTGTAGATCCTAACAGCCCTGGGGCAGCCCATGTTCCACAGTCTTGTCCTGTATGAACTAGGAAGAGTGAGGAGGGGCTAGCCTAGCCCTCTGCATTTGTCTGTCCTGCATCTGATAAAGAGATACGAAGGAGTGCTCACCTCCTGGATAGTGACTGGGCAGATTTCCACCAGCATTCCCTGATGTCAGTTACAGTGCTGTCCATGAGGTGCCTTTTTGCTATAGAAATTGTGTCCACTTACCTGGACATGATGGCGCACGTCTGTAATCCCAGCACTCTGGAGGCAGAAGCAGGAGGATTGCTGTAAGTTCAAGCCAGCATTGGCAAACAAAGTGAGGTTAAGGTCAGCCTGAACTACATAGCAAGACCCTGTCTCAAAAGACCAAAGAAAAAAGAAAGAAATTGTGTCCACTTAATTTGCTATTTCTAGAAGACCAGTGATTGGTAATTTACAGAAAAGTGATTCTAAAACAGCCTGGAGCAAAACCTAGACCTATGGAATTATTCTAGATTTTTTTTAGGGGACTCTGATGTCTAATGGAAAAAGAATACAGTTACATTGACAATTCACCTATAGGAAATCCTCTGGTTTCTTGGGTTTGTGAGTTGTAATTTAATTATTTTCACTTTATTTTAAATTAACTTTTTTGTTTTGATATAATTGTAGATGTACATGCAACTGTAAGAATACAGAAAGACCCCAGGCGCGCTCTACCCATTTGCCCTGGTGGTAACATTTGCAGGGCTTTAATGTTATATTGTAACTAAGACACTGATGTGGACACATGAAAGATAGTGACTCTGCTTTTTGGTAGTCACCCCTTCCTTCCCCTGCACTGTCCTTTATACCTGGAAACCACTACTCTTTTCAATGTCTGTACTTTCCTCATTTCAAGGATCTTGCATGCAGTGTGCAAGCATTTAGGATTGGCTTATTTCACTCAACAGGATTCTGTAGATTCATCCAGGTTGTTCCATGTATCGTTAGCAGTTACTTTTTTGCTCAGTAAGTATTCCATGGTGTGGATATACAACTGTCTGTATCTAACCGTTCGTTAGATGAAGGGCATCTGGGTTCTTTCAAGTTCTGGGCTATTTCAAATAATATTGCTATGAATATTCATATATAGATGCTCACTATCTTATGATCGGGTTATGTTCTGATAAACTCATAAGTCAAAAATTCAAAAACAATTGAACATCAAAGCTAAGCATGGTAGCACACTGGAGCAGCAGTCCCCTACCTTTTTTGGCCCCAGGGATTGTTTCATGAAAGACCGTTTTTCCATGGACAGAGAGGTAGGGTATGGGGTGGAGGGCTGGGGTGGTTTCAGGATGATTCAAGAATGTGCAACCTAGATCCTTCACATGTACAGTCCTCAGTAGCACTTATGCTCCTATGAGAATCTAGTGCCACCCGCTGATCTAACAGGAAGAGGAGCTCAGATGGTGCAGCAGGGAATGGGGAGCAGCTGTAAATACTAACGAAGGTTCACTTGCTCACCCAACACCCACGTCATACTGTGCTGCCCAGTTCCTAATAGTCCAGGTGCTGGGAACCACTGACCTGTAGGATGGCTTTGGTGTATTATGACCATTTACAGTTGGGTCTTTTCCTTCTACACCTTCATGTCCTGTTGTGCCCAGTTCTTAGCCTATGCCAGTAGTGGTGAACCTATGACGTGGCTGCCACAGCCAGCCATTTGTATCACTGAAAACACTAAAAGTTTCACCATCACTGGCCTGTGCCATGGCCCTAGGTGTTGGGAACCCCTGTTATAGAGGATCCCCTGTCTGTGCTCCTGATCATGTAGCTGGCTAGGACCTGCAGCTGGTTGTCACTTGTCCAGCATCACAAGATTATTGTACTCCATGTCGCTAGTGCAGGGGAAGATCAAAATGCAGTGGAGCATAACTCAACTTTAAAGAGGAAGAAAATTTCTGACACTTGCTATGACATCAATTAAGGATATTATAATAAGTGAAATGAAATGATCACAGTAAGACAAATGCTGTGTGATTCTGCTTATATAAGAAAGAATATGCAAATTCATAGAAAAAATTAGATGGAGGTTGCCAGGGACTAAGGGAGAGTTGTTCTGTAATGGTCATAAAGCTTCCATTTGAGAAGTGAAAAAGTGTTAGAAATGGATATTGGAGATGCTTGCACAACATTGTAAGTGCACTTAACCTTACTGAATGTACGCTTCGTGTTTATGATGGTAAACATTACATTAAGTATATTTTGTCACAGTTTTTTTAAAAAAATCATACTCATCTGAGACATCCTCATGTAATGAAGTTTGAAAGACTTTTGACTATGGGAGTGCACTGCCCAAATCACTGTTCTTGTTTGTCTAAATTTTGTTTTCACTGACACTGAAGTGTTAGGAAATCAAAGACAGTTCTAAAGATGCTGTTTTTATTTTTAAGTAAAATGATAATATAATTAAGCATTAAAGCATGGCTTAGGGATTCATTGTGGTATAACATTCAGTGATAACTGAGTATTACGATGAGTCATTTAATTACTCGAATGGGAATATACTCTCAAAAACACGTATCCTTCAGCACTTTCACTTGCCTCTGCATGATTTTTCACCCATACAGCAGCTTTTTTGTGTATCTGTCCACAAATTAAGTTTGCCTCAGATTCTGTTTTTTAGAATGAGCAAAGTCCAATTCATTGATTCATTCAGCAAAGATTTATTACTTATCTACCGTGCATCAGGTGCTATTGTGGCTCCAGGAAAACCATTGTGAGGAAACCATTTGGCTGCCCCTTGGGGGAGCAGACAGAAGCAGTGTGGCAGTTACATAACAAACCAGACAAGTACTGCAAAGACAAATGATGGTGAGAAGGCCAGACTGGGCTGCTGGAGTGATATTTACATAAAGAGTTGAGGATCCTCTAAGATTTGAGCCCGAGTCTGAGGCAAGACAAGGAACTCCATAGTATATTAGGGGGCGGTTTAGAAAATGGTTCTTTTCATCCAGTCTCATAAATTTCATCAGACTTACTTTTACTGAAAATGTTGGTAAATAAAATAAATCAATAAAAGAAAAAATCCTTGGCTTCTGGTTTAGAAATGTCTCTGTGATGTAATAGAAACTGCCTGCTTCTTTTCCAGCTTCCCTTAGAAGAGTCTTTCATAGAAGAGCTTGGCACTTAGTCTTCAGACTGGTGTTTCTCAACTCTAAGTCAAAATATATCCAGTAAATACCATAGTTCTGGTGGAATAAAAAATATATTAACTTTACCCAAGAAGAGTTATGGTTTCTTCAGATTTGCTTCCTAAAAGATAGAATACCAAGTGAACTGACTTATTCTTGACACAGTGCCTTCTGTTTTCATTTACCAGCCACAAAGTCCCTTTAAAAACTGCTTGAAACATATAATTGAAGTAAGAAATTTTAAGTTGCTTCATTAAAATTGAGGAAAAAGAATCCTCAGCGTTGCAATTCCCATCTGTGCAAGTGGCTTAGCACCCTGCCTCCAGCCCAAACCTTAACCAGGGTGCAGTCTCAGAACCTCTCAAATGGCTTTACCAATCTGGGTACGATTTAGGACTTAGCAAGGGATGGGGAGAGTGGTTTTTTGTGTTCGTAGTAAGAATGTCAGTGGAGGGATGAGGTCCTTTTTCTTCCTGGCTCTATCTCTGAATGCTTTTCTCGGTGGAGAAGAAAACCTGATCAGCCTTCTACCAGCTCACTATCGAGGAGAGTGAAAATAGAACAGAACAGTTTCAGAACGCTGTGAGGACAGGTAAAGCTCTAATGTTGCTGATGAGTACTCTGGTCAGCTGTTCTGTGTGGACAGGTATCCTAGTTGGGACAGTAGCTTTTGCTTTCATATCATCTTTATTTGATTTTTTTATTTTTTAAAGTATAAAAGAAAAAACAACAAAATAAGGAAAACATTAACAAAGAGACACAAAGTAGCACAAGAACAGTACAATCAAAATATATATACATAAATTTATAAATATGTAAATATATTTATAAATATATTTACATATAATATATATTTCCATATAATCTATTTATAAATATTTATTTATTTATTTTATTTATTTATTTTTTTTTTTAAAGGCAGAACTCACTTTGTAACTCAAACTGGCCTCAAACTCACAGTAATCCTCCTGCCGCAGCCTCCTGAGGGCTGAGATTACAGGTGTAATCACCATGCCCGGCAATCTTAAATATTTTATCAGATTTATTTGTATAGAAACTTTTATTGGATTTATTATATAGGGAAATACCAATAAAATGACTGTTTGCAATAGAAAAGTTAAGCTTTTTTCTTGTTCTTGATTGCAACACATTGTGGTGAGCCCCTTGAAAGCTTCTCCTGCTGTGATAGCCTCCTATGCCTGATTCTGAGCACAGAATAGCAACTAAAGACCGTGTAAGTCCCCCTGAAGGCCACGCGCTTGTTATTCAGAAGTCTCTCCTCTTCTCGTCCTGTCCCCCATTAGCTGATCATTGTGTTCCGTTTCTGTTGACTTGTTCAGGTGATGATATTTGAACTGGCTCACCATGTGCAGTCTTTCCTGATTGAGCATAACAAGCCCCCTCCCAAGTCTTTCCATGAGGAGATGCTAGAAAGGCGAGCTCAGGAGGAACAGCAGAGGCTGCTGGAGGCGAAACGGAAAGAGGAGCAAGAGGTAAGACCCCCCCCCCCAGCACTGTCAATGCAGCCTGGGGGCTTCTGTGGGTCATCATTCTCTCTGTCTATGAACAAACATATCTGTAAATTTTGCTCAGTGAAGAAATGTGGATTTGGGTGAGCAGAGGCCTAAGAGTCACAGGAACTCTGTGCCTGGTTCCTGCCCAGCAATCATCATGCTGCAGGCTTCAAAAAGAAAAGAAAGAGCACCAGGTGTGGTGGCACGTGCTTGTAGTCCTAGCACTGAAGAGGCTGAGGCAGCAGGATCGATATGAGTTTGAGGCCAGCCTTGGCTCCATAGTGAGTTCAAGAACATCCTAAACTTCATAGCTAGTTTGTCTCAAAAAATAAGAAAAAAGAGACAAAAGAGAAAGTCTGTAAATCAGGCTTCCTATAGTCTTTCTGAGCTTGTGAAGCTTATAATAATTCACTCACTTTAGATGCTATTTGTGTATGTTACAGGGGATTGACCCCAGGGTCTTCACACTGAGCTATGTCCTCGTCCTGGCTTGCCCCCCATTTTTTAAATTTTAATTTAAAAAAAATTTTTGAGACAGAATCTTGCTAGATTGCCCAGGTAAGGCTTGAACTGTGATCCTTCTGCTGTGGCCTCCCAGAGTGCTGGGATCACAGGTATGCACCACAGTGACCACCCTTGGCTTTTTCCTTATGTGAAACATGTATCCCAAGCCTTAATGAGTAGTAAAAGCCAGAAATTAAATTGTTGTTTATGATTATCTGTTTGTATAGGATATGAACTCCTACCTTACCATTAAAATCTTGTAGGTCAAAGATAACATATGCCTCTAAATTTCCTTTTTCTTTTTTTTCCTGGGTTTTAAGACAAGGTCTCCCGCTATTTACTCCAGGGCATCCTTGAACTCACTGTGCAGCCCAAGTCGACCTCAAACTCACAGTCCTCCTGCCTCAGTCTCCTAAGTGCTGGGATGACAGACAGTCCAACACACTGGCTTCCTTCTTGATTTTAGTGTAACTTTTTTCCTATTTAATCTTTGATTGACTTATCTAGAACATATTTTAGTGCAGGTTGTAGAGAGGAGATCCTCTATTTTTTTCTGGACATTTTCCTAACATTTATTAAATAATCATTCTGTATTGAGTGTTTTCCTAAAAGATTTATTAAAATCCTTCCTTATTATATATCTTATAATATTTCCTTTGTGAGTATATTTGAACTATTTATCTGTAATAGGTTCTATTGATAAATTATCTAATTGGTTCAAGGTGTCTGCTTCTTCTTTACACACTTGTTTTAGCTCAGCTACCTCTTTCTCATATATTGATCCTGGTGAGGGGTACATGCATCGTAATCCTTTTTACCTCCCCTTCCTTTCTCTCCCTTCCATTCCCCCATCTCTAGGTCCCCTTTTCATTTGCAAATGATCTATCTCCATATTTCCTATTATTTATCCTTTATTTTGCTCTTTAAATTGTTTGTATTTTGGGTTCCTCATATAAAAGAAACTATGAGCCTTTATAGCAGATGTATTTCCCTAAACATGGTCGCAAGGGTCACCCATTTTCCTAGAAATGACTCAGATTTGTCCGTTGTTGTGACTGAGCAGTACTCCACTGTGTAGAGGTGAAGGATGGCGAGTGGCGCCCTCTCTGTGTGTGTACACTGCCACGTTTTCTTTATCCACTCATCTGTTGATGGGTCTGTGGGCTACTTCCAAGATGTAGCTGTTGTGAGTTGCTGATACATTCTTTAAATCTTTAGAACGTTTTAGTGTCTGACAAGTCAAGCCTGCCCTTCCCTGTTCCTTCATCTTCCATTATTTTTTCCCCGCACCTTTCTCACACATTTATTCTCGTAGATGCAGTGTTAGACTGTTCTCTCAAAGTCAAAACAAAACACGTAAACCTTCTTGGATTTTCACTGAAATAGCACCAAACTTACATACTCACTTAGGAGTTAACATCTTGGTGGTATTCAGATTTCCCATCCAGGACTCTTCCCACATTTATTTTGATCTTGGTGAGGTGTTGTAGTTTTCTCCCTATTGATACTACTATTTCTTACAATTACTTCTGAGGTTTTGATTTTTCTTTCTTTTCTTAGGTTCTCTTATTTTATTTTGTTCTTTCTGCTTTGTTTTCTTCACTAAGTGTTTGTTGACACTGTCTCCTTGTGGGCCACACCCATTTTGCTACTGTTTTTCCCATAGGGGATTATGTGGCCTTGTCATCATTTAGGGTGTACAGTTCCTTATTGTTAGAAGATAGTGGATATTTAGCTAAAAATCTTATTTTGGTACAGTGCCACAGGTGTCTGTGCATTTGGGGTATGTTTTTATTTATTATTCTTTATTGTAGTTTTTGGTGAGTCTCTTAATAGTTTGATTCTTATCGTGTTGAAATCTAGGAAAGTAATAAAAAAATGGACTGAGACCAAATTACCATTTTTAGTAATGAAAAGATTGACTGCAGAATGCAGATGACAGTGTGGGGCTGGGCCATCATCCCCTGGGCCAGGTGCTAAGGACAGCTCTGCTCAGCTCCAGCAAACCAGCCGTGGACCACGAGGCAAAGAGCACCCAGAGCACCAGTTCCCTGTGGAAGACAAGCAGGTGTCAAAGAGGGCAGAAAAAGTGAGAACTGGCAGCGTGGCTGCAGTGAACATCCCTGTGCTCTGTGTAGAGAGGTGAAGGACGGCAAGGAGTACCCTCACTGCAGTCTCCAGAACTCAGCAAGGAAGCCATTGCCCAAGGACCCTGTCCCAGCAGTTTGCACTAGGGTTATGTATATTCAGATCCTTAGGGAAAAAAAAGCTTGGGTTATTGACTTTCAAAAGACTTTGTATTTACACATTATATGGATTTCAGAGATTGGCATCTGATGGTGGCCTGATTTATTTCAGCAACAGGAAATCCTTCATGAGATTCAGAGGAGGAAAGAAGAGATAAAAGAAGAGAAAAAAAGGAAAGAAATGGCTAAGCAGGTAGTCTGTGAATTTTGCTATACTAAGATAATTTATGTTTTGCTAATCATAAATGTTTCTATTCCCACTGATATTTTACCTTCCTTATTGCCATCAGTAGTAAAGCTTAAAACAAAGCACTAAAAACAATAAACAACCCCAAAGTTTAATTTATTGTGTAGTGCAAATTTCCCCAAATAGGTGGAAAACTGAGTTATAGATCACCACGAGATGACTCAGGCTTTTACCATTACAGTAATTTACTGAAACCCCTCCCACCCAGCAATATGGCACATGGGTGCAAAACAAAGAGAGAAAGTTGTGCAGTTGAGGAGCTCTGGGATGACCAATGTTCCCAGTGGAACAAAAGGCCATGGGTCTAAAAGCTCGTGCTTTTATTGGCATCAGTCAGGGAGGTGGATAGGGGTTGTGGTGGAGTGAGGGAAGAGAAGCTTTGCAGGCATTGGCTGTAAAGAGAAACGAGCAGTTTTGTACCAGGCACCTTGGCCTTCCAATTAGCAATACAATGGATAGCTTGATATATGCAAGGCTGACACCTTCACTGCGAGGAAAGTATAATTCTTTTTAGAGGCATGGCCTCAGCTGAGATATTATCTCATGTCTTAGCCCAAGAATCACAAGGCTCTTACTTGAGACCCCATTCCAGCCATCCATGTGGGGGGTCAGTTCTTGCCCATGTGCTGTAATGAGACACACTGGCAGCCAGATTCAGTCATGTTCTTTTGGTCGACTAAAGGAACATCTACTTCAATGTAGATGTTCTACATGTCTCAGTGAATAGGGTTGAAGTAAAGGTCAGGTAAAGATCAAGGCAAGGGGCTTTGTTTCTCAAGAGAGCACAGCTTGGTTGTCTCCCACAGTAACTTACCAAATGAATCACTTTTTTTTTTTATCAAATTACTTTGGTAAAGGAGACTGAAGTCTTGCTAATTAACATGGACTGGAATTCTTAATACCCCAAAATAAAACTACCTGTTCATACTAAAGAGTGAATGGAAAGTATGTGTGTACCTGAGATTACATCCAGTGAAGAATGACTCTCAACCTAGCAGGTTAAAAAGCAGTGGTGATGCAAGATAAAGTGCTTTTTTCCTTATTTTCTCTGATTCTGGCTCAGTCAGAAAAATTAACACATATTTTGAGAAATCAAGAAAAAGTTTTGCTCATTCTCTGTCTTAGAAGTATTACATTTAACTTAAAGGACACTGTTGGTGTGCCGAGAAGCGGCACCAATAAGCACTATTTATCTAAGGCTCTGTTGCTACTTGGCCATGATCTAGCTAGTTGACACTGTGTAACTCATTTTCCTCATACCTTCATATAGAACTGAGAATGCTTTCCTTTCTGTGTCATGTACTTATTTCAGCAGACAAATACACTGCCCTGTGAGAAAGTACAAAGCTGTGAACAAATCTGCAACATCATTTCTGTTTCCACCAACTTTCCTGTCTTGTGTCAAATCTGCTGTCCTGTCAAGCATAGTTCTCTTAAAACTGCAATCTAAACTTCAGTTCCTAATTTAGTGCGTATTTGGCGGGGAGGGTTTAAATTTTCTTACAGTTGAGTTCAAATGCACTGTATACATTCACCTTAAATACAGTTTGTACTTTATATAGAATTAAAAACTAGGTACAAGGCTTGTTTTCCATTTTTTACTTGTACCTAAACTGGAATTTACTCTTCTAGGAACGTTTGGAAATTGCTAGTTTGTCAAACCAAGACTACAGCTCTAGGAAAGACCCAGGAGGACACAGAACACCTGTCATTATACATGGAGGGTCTCCTGATTTTGTAGGAAATGGTAAACACCGAGCAAACTCCTCTGGAAGGTCTAGGTAGGTCCTTGGGATTTCTGATTTGGGAGAATAAAAAGTAGAAAATTAAAACAATTTATAGTAAAATTTGATGAAATTTTCAGATAGGACTCAATTATCTTTTTCAAAGCCTATGTATCTTAATATGTTAGATATTAAATTTTCATATAATGCTTTCCAAGTATCTTTAATGAAATCAGTTTCATATCTCAGACCCCTTTAAAACGGCCAGTAACACTTTATAATCTTACCTTCAGTACCTTTTGATTTTACCTTTTATGACATAGTTACCTAGTAAACGTTTCAAAACATAGTTACCTAGTAAATGTTTCAAGTGCTTTTCTTCCGTCTTGTATATATTTCACTCTCCAGCCCTTTAGATCTCACCATGGGTGTGGGTGCACCCCAAGTGGTCACAGACAGAACATCCTTTTCATGAGAAGGGGCCCCATTTGCTGCTGGGCTCCTTCCCCATTGTTGCTGAGGCAGCCCGATGGATTGTTCCTATCGTGGGAGGTCACACGCAAGACCCTACCTTTTTCTCCAGATCCCTTCCCGCTGGATGAGTGAGACTTCTCTGTCTGTTTTCCCTTTTTCCCTTTAGACTAGAAAGGAATTGTAGTGCAGAAACCATTTATGAATGGTTAAGTTGTTAAATAATGTAGGAACCTCAGCTTCTTAAACTATATCTTGTGAGACTGTAAGCAATTCTCATAATCAACAATTCTATGGAAAGAAACATTTTCAGTACCAAACTAAAGGTCTCTATAAACTTTCAAGCTATGGTTTGTTAGAAAGAACCATTTTAGTTTTTCCCTAATGATCTACTTGGGTTTTATTTGTTTTATTTGGGGGGGGGTTTGTACCAGAAATTGAACTCATGACCTCAGGCTTGCCAGCCAAGAGCTTATGCCACTGAACTATATCCTTGGCCCAATCTACTTCTTTTTTAAAACAGTCTAGAAATCATTTTGGTATTAATGCTTATCTCCTACTAGGGTAAATTAAGATTTATTTTGAATACTCTTTCTGGTAACAATTCCTTTTTTAGGAATACCTCCTTACTGACTAGATTAAGGCTCCATTGTAACTCTTTACCAATTTAGACTGTTTTGGCAACTAGGTTTCCAATAGGCAACATATTGTAAAGTTATTGGAAAAATTTCACTAGAAAGTATTTGGCAAACTCCTATTGTGTTAGAAGTAGATAAATGAGAATCAGTAAATCTTTTCAGATATATAGAAAACAGTTTTTTAAAGTGTAAACGTTTTTATATTTGTGGCTAATTGTAAACTGAATCCAAAATCAGACTTGCTTTTGAGATCAATGATAGCAAATTTATTCAAGGTGAGAGAGTCTCTCTGTCCTTGATATGAATGGAATAACTTTATGTAAACCCTGTAGAATGGCATCTCAGATAAAACCATGTTCCATCAGCTTCCAAGGACAAAGGTAAAAAGAAACAGTTTCCTCCGTTTTATCTATTGTTTGCCAAGTTTATTGCACAGAGCTGGGTGGAACTCTACTCCCACTGCATTGCCTGCTGACTGGGAAAAAATGAATCTTTCTTGAAGAATAGTTCCTATGCTTCTTTGGTTAAGTAGTCTTAGCTGGATGTGGTAGCGCATGCTTATAATCCCCGCACTTGAGACAATGAGGCAGGAGGATTGCTTTGAGTTCGAAGCCAGCCTGGGCAACATAGTGAATTTAAGGCCAGACTAAGCGACATAGCAAGACACTGTCTAAAAAAACAAACACATGAGAGCAAAAAAGAAGGTCTTTGGTATGTACCACAGGGCTAGCTCTTTATGTTTTTCTTTCTCATTATTTTCTTTTTTTTTCAGTTCTCAAGGTTCTAGGTACCTAATTTAGTCTTCTAAAGTGAGTTATGTCAAATTTGCTCTCCTTTATAAGATGTAGTTAGTATTATTTGGCAATTTTTTTTGGAAGCCCTCTTTATCCTTAGGAGGTTGGATAATGCCATAGCTGCTTGGCATTATAAACACAAGCCGTGTTACTATTTCAAACCCATGAATATTCCATATCCAGAATTGAATAGACCATTGTTGGCAAGACCCTTACCATTGGTTTGTTTACACTGGGAGGGGTTTCCTACCAAGTTCAGAAGCTTCTGTACTTGTGAACAAACAAGTAAACCAAAAGGTTCTTATAAACCCAGCGCCTCCTGAGTACCAAGTAAACTGGATAGATAGATAGATAGATAGATAGATAGATAGATAGATAGATCCATCGATCGATCTTTTAGGTGAAAAGAGAAGATAATCAGTTGAGTCTGGGTTTTGCTTTTTTATTTCTTCCTCTCATCCTCTGGTAAAATTCTGGTTTTATCCTCCAGAATTGTTCCTGTAGTGAAACTATCCTGTGAGGCATGTGCCACAGTTATCATTTTTTAAATTATCTGTACTATTCCTTTAATCCTAATGATTCTTTTCTTATAATACTTAACCCTATGTTTGTATGAATCAGTTTTAATGGGATGGTTAATATTCTAAAACACCATAACACCAAGCATTCACTCACAGTAGAGGACATTAACATGGCTTAGACTAAAATGACCATAAGGATTATCTGTTAGAGGGTCAGAATTGATGTGGAGGGGCTGTTAGATACTTATTTTTTGTAAACCTACCTAGTGTATCTCTTGTTTTGGTACCAGGAATCAAACTCAGGACCTTGGGCTTGCCATGCAGGCACATGTGCCACTGAGCTGTATTCCTGGCCCTAGTGTATGATTGAACCTTTCTTTTATCCTTCTTTCTATAAATCTCAGAATGTTCCTGTTTGCACAAATAACTTCAGAAGTAGAAATTTAAACAGGATGACAATATATTACTTATTTGCCTGGGTTTAGAGTATGTGGACATGTGTAGTATAGTCTTATTATAACACATAGTTTTGTCACTGAAGAGGGAGTGGCTTGGGGCAGGAGAAGATGTGCAGGATTGGAAGCAGAGAGTATTGTGTGTACCCAGGAAGAAGTTGGAGATGACCTCAAAGGGCAGGGAAAATGGAGAAAAGAGGATGGTAGCTAAGGGCTAATTAGACACAGGTGCTAAGAGCCAAAGGAAGCTCACTTGTTTCTCACCAGCCAAAGTCAAAGAATCAAGAGAAGAAAAAATCAGGTTGAGAGTAGGTGGGAGAGATGGGGTAGTGTTATTGACATTACAGTGGTATAAGGAGTAACTGGAAGGTACAAGAAGTGAAGACAGCAAAGAAGTACAGAAGTTTCAATAGAAAGAACAAGAGTGGGAGGGTGGAGCAGGATTGAAGGCAGAGAGTGGGGATAGGGACAGATTAAACCTATAGGGAAAAGACCAATTGATAGGCCAGGACCTCAGAGGAGAAAGTAAGGAAAGCAACTGAGGATATTCCCTGTGGTCCTTCCTCAGTCTTAGCCCAAAATAAATCGGGCCAATACCAAGTTACTTTGTAGGTGGAGCAATAGGAATTGTGGACTTTATTCCTCATGGCCTTATGTTTTTAGTGAAAATAAAAGCCAAGATCATACTTAGAGTGAGAAGTTGATCTCTATGGAGATTTATATAGCTAGTTCATCAAAGCACTTTTTGTAAGTGTCCAGTCATAACCATGAGAAGCTCTCCTATCTCATAATAGGAAATAGAGATATACTATGTATAGATGAGAAGGAGACCTAGCAACAAGGGAAGACAGGAGGAAAGGGAAGGAAAGGGGAAATAAACCAGATCAACATGTGATATATACATGTACCAGTTCCCCATGATGAATGTATTTATTGTATATCACAAGCACATACTAATAAAAAAAGCGGGGGGATTTTAAACAAGGAAGAAAGCTTTCCCTCTTCTTTGACTACAGCTCTCCCCACAGCTTGTTATTTTTGCATTGTTATCTAGCTTCCCAGCTATTGCTCCTCATCCAGAAGCAGGGGGTGGAGGTGGGCTTGAGTATTTTGGGGAAGTCATGGAGGGGACGACTGATAGAAAGTATCCCCCAAAGGCAAGTGAGAGAATGAGTGAGCTTTCAAACATTGAGGACAGAGTGAGAAACTTGGCATATATTCAGAGAGCCATAAACACCCTGTTTTGGAGCTTTCCTCAGGTATATATGTGCATGGAGCATCATTGTGGAATTAATCTGCATCATTGTGGAATTAATCTAAATCACTACTGGATGGTAGAATTTTCTATGGTGATGGCAATATTCTGTATCAATGCTGTCCAATATAGTAGCCATTAGATGTGTATAGTGACTGAATATTCAATGCAGTTAATTACTCTTGAACTGAAAATTAATTTAAATTTTATCAATATTTTGATATTTTTATCAATATCACAAGTGGCTGGTGGCTATTGTATTCAACAGCACAAACCTAGAGTTAGGTGTTTATGAAGCTCACGTAAGGAAGGCAACAGTGAAAAATCCAGGAATTGAACAACTCCCCCAATAGCACCTTCTGCTTCATTCCCAGTAGACACAGAGTTGGAGTGTGAGTGGGCAAATCAACAGGAAAAAGTGGAGGGGCGAGACTTTCCTATGTTAATCTTAAACTAAAGGAGAAAAAAAAATTGTCCAAATTTATTTTCAAGGCGAGAACGTCAGTATTCTATATGCAGTAGTGAAGATTCTCCTGGCTCTTGTGAAATCCTGTATTTCTGTATGGGTAGTCCTGATCAGCTCATGGTGCACAAAGGGAGATGTATTGGTGAGTAAACCAGCTAAATTCGTTTAACTTATTGTAATGGCTAAGATTAAACATGAAGGAACAGCATAGAAAAAACACCACATTGTGTAAACTCATATGGTTGAAGGAAGACTATTAAACAGGTAGTTGCTTATTTTAGTTCCTGCTCTTCGTGACAAAAATGACAAGCTACTAATAAAGCAATCAATATTGTTGGAAATATTGTTAGCCTAACCATAATTCTAAAATTATCATTGTGATCTAAGCTTTTTGAAGCAAAAAAATGGTTGAAATGAGACTCTTACCTCATGTGAATCTAATATTGATAAAAATATATACAACAAAATGAATTCTATTTCCTGTTATCTTGAGAAGTCTGTGGTGATTCTGATGGGTTTTCCTTTATGGGTGATTGGTTTCTTTAAGAGCTTTTAGTATTCTGTTCTTGGGTTGAACTTCTGGAATATTGACTATTATATTCCTTGGTGTGGATTTTTCCTGATCATGGCTATTTGGAGTTCTATATGCCTCACTTAACTGTCTGTCAAGTTCTTTTTTCATGCTTGGGAAGCTTTCTGCTATTACTTCTGTGTACAGATTTTTTTAATGTCCCTCGTGCTATCTTGTGGTTCTTCATTGATTCCAATTATTCTTATATTAGTCTTTTTTGCATCATCTAGCATCTTGTGGGTCGATTTTTGTGGTCCTTGCTATTTTTAAGAAGTCTTTCATTTGATGATCACAAATCTTAAATCCTATCTTCTAGATTTGATATTTTATGTTGACTCTGCTATATATACTTTCAATAGAATTTTTAATCTGGATTTCTATTTGAGCCTGTTTTATGGAATCCAGTTCTTTTTCTATGTTGGACTTTCATGGTTTCCATGTCTTTCCTAAGCTCCTCTATTTTTTTTTTTTAATCTATATCTACTCAAGACTTGGTAATCACTTCTTTCATCATGGTCATCATCTCTTTAATTATCTGTTTTGTTTTTTGTTAAGAGACTTACTGATTAGTGTTGTTACTTATACCGCTACTATTGATAAATTTAAGATGGGAGGTTTTTTATTTCTTTCACTTCAGTGCCTCCTTGATTTGCCTTGGGCAAGTTGGCATTACAGTTGCATCTTCCTCTGTATCATCTCATTTTCTATTTTTTTGGTTGTTTATTTGTTCTCTGTGTTGAGAAATTGGCCTGTAAATTGCTTATTACGGTAGGTAGCTTTATTGCTAGTATCAGGACCTCTTTAGGAAATGACTATTTTTCAGAGATGTTTCCTAGGCATAGCTTCTTTTTGACATTTGAGTCTGTCCCAGGATCTTGCCTCTTCAATTTATTAGAGATAAAGGGTTGCTGCCTGTTTGTCCTAGCACCTTGTTCTTTGGTACAAGACTACAGTATTGTTTACAGCATACAAGGAAGAACTGATCACAACAACTATGTCACTTTGGCTAAAGTAGTACAATCAGTAATAACAATAGTGTTAAGTACAGTCTAAAAAATGATAAACTGTTGTACTACTACTTTTCTACCTTTAACCATAGGTGCAAAAGCTTATATAGTTATATAACAATATGTAAAAGAAATCAGAAAATTATATATAATAAATATCCATTCACTAGAATAATTTTTCCCTCAAGGGAAAAAATTTAAAAGGGATAAGAAGAAAAGAATAGAACAATGGAAGAGAAAGAGATTAGAAGCAAGGCTGAAGGACAAAGGAATTTTACCAAAGCTTTGGGAAACTGTTGAAGAAGACAGGAGGGATAGAAACAAAGAAAAAACAAAAACAATAATCTAGGAAAGAAAAAGCAAACAAAAGAAAAACAGGAATTTTTCCATGATTTCAAGTCTGTAGTTATCTTTTGGGGTCTACGGTTTGTGGCAGTGTCCAATTCAAAACATGGCTCCACCGCCAGTGGTAGACCAAGGAGGCAGACAGAACCCAGACCTGTGCTGCACCAGCTCAGCCAGCCTGCGTAAGGCTAGGGAGGGGCCAGTTCTGGTGCTTTCAGATCTGCAGAAGTTCAGATGCCGGCCTCTGGCTTTGGGGTTGGAGCCTGAGTCTTTCAGCCTACCATACTCTGGGTATTTCCTGCTGGCCTGACCACAGCTTCCTGACCCTGGACATCTCCTACGTTTGTCACTCACCCAGTCTGTGAGATTTCAGTAATGGTTACCCTGAGATGAAGCAAACCAGTCTGTTTGTTTGGCCGTTCTGAGTCCTGGGTTCAGTTGGCCGCTCCCTAAAATAACATTTGGCCAGGCACCCTCTCCATGAGACGCAGCAATCACTTGGACTGGAGTCTTACATTAGTGGTTGTAGCACACGGTGTCCACTGCTCTGTTGACTGGAGTGTTTCTCCCTGGAGCTCTCTGGAGTCACCTACTCTCACTGTGTCTGCGTAGATTCAGTCTTGCTCTCGCTCTTGCCATGAGCTGGGAGCTGCTGAGTAAGTGCAGATTGCCCCCTTCTTTTCTGTATGAGCTGCAGTTTTCCCTGCCGGTCACTGCTGGGTCCCAGGGATCCACCTTCCTTATCCTTTTCCACAAGTGGTTATTATTGGGTCTAAATTCTGAATCTTAGAGAGTTGATGTGTTGCTCTTTACTATTCTGCCATCTTCCCAGAAGTCTCTGTGTTAGCTCTTCTATTGCCTGTAATCTTTAATGACCAGATGTCATTTTCTCAAGTTGATATTCATCTGCTTGGTGTTTTCTTGTTTGGTATGTTGTACTTAGCCAGGAAAACCACTGTATTTTCTATGTATCTATTTAACCATGTTGTCTACTGAAGGCTTTTTGAAGTGAGACTGGTCTTGCACTTCAGGATTTGAATTGCTATATTTAAAGTTAAGCATTCACCCAGATGTGCTGGCTCACATTTATAATCACAGCTGCTTGAAAGGCTAAAGCAGGAGAATTACAAGTTTAAGGACAGACCTCAGCAATTTAAGAAGGCCCTGTCTTAAAACAAAATTTTTAAAAAGGGCTGGGGATATGTCTTAACAGTAAAATTTGGTAGGTTTTGGGTTCAATCCACAGTTCCCCATAAAAAAGTTTTCAGTTTTTATTTCCTTTGCTCTAAATAGATGTCATCTTTTCTCAACCATGTAGTTAGAGCACTAATTTTACTTGCATATAGTAAATTTGGCAGTTTAACTTTCAGTCTCATGAATATTCTTGTCAGAACAAACAGATCACCATGTGATCTAACTGGGATTTGCTTTTTTTTTTTAGCATCTTTCTCCCTTCTTTCTTTAATGAGATATGAATAAGCAGGAGACTAGCCAGGATGCAGGCTGCAGGTGGAGGGAGAATAAACCAAACATCTGCATACTCTATGAACTGGACATTTCACCAGCCTGGACAGGATAAGAATCTGCACACACAAGGCTGCCATACTCCAGGCACCCTGGCCAGGTTCAAGATCATGGTAGAGATGACTGGCTTTGGATGTGAAGCTGTCCTTGACTCAGAGGCATTTCAGATTCATGGCTTCCTTCCTTTTTTTTTTTTATTTTTTTATTTTTTATTTTTTTGCGGTACTGGGGATCGAACTCAGGACCCTGCGCTTGCTAGGCAAGCGCTTATTCCACTGAGCTATATCCCCAGCCCCACATTTCAGATTCATGGAAGACAACATAAAACTCCCTCCTTTTAATAACCAGAGGAAATCAGGAAGGCAAATTAACATGTTCTTTTTTTTTTTGGCGGTACTGGGGATTGAACTCAGGACCCTGCGCTTGCTAGGCAGGCGCTTATTCCACTGAGCTGTATCCCCAGCTCCTGACATGGTCTTTTATTCTCTCCAGTACTCATTAGACAGATTCACCTTGGTTAAAAGCTTCATTAGGAGGTGCATTTACAACTGAAGAATTTTTTATAAAACCACCACATAAATTATTTATTTTGATTTCTCACAGTGGGTCTAGTTTTTTAAATGTATCATTTTCTAGGAAGTTTTTTTTTATAAATAGTCAACTAATTTTTAGTTTTCAATAATGAAGTATTTGAAAACCAACTAATACTTGTTTTTTAGTTTAAAGTTTATGTGGGGAAAGGACTGTGATTGCTAATGGATTGATTACTGATGGTCAGCTTAGGACCCCCAACTGAACTGAGTGAACATGGCGCAGGGTGTGGAAGGCCCGCCTGAAGATTGTTACCACCAGCTCAGAGGCAGAAATGGAAAGGGAGAATGAACTCCTCCTGTTGGTTTTAGTCACATTCTTTGTTCTAATATAAGGAGATTGAGATGAGTGTTGGGGCTGCAGCAGTCCGAGAGACCGTCAGCCCCCGCATCCCAGGGTTTCAGCTTTCGTGTTTATCTTGTCTCTTTTACTTTCCTTTTTACATCTGCAGGTACCTTGTTCTCGGGACCTCTCAGTATAGATAGAGCCAACAGTTGGAACTACAGAGAAAACTACTGAGCTGTACACATGATGGTTGCTAGCTGTAATATAGCTCATTTCAGTGTGTCTTTTGTCCCTTTTATTATCCATCATTAAAAAGTGGTAAGATGGTGGCAATAATAAAATTACAAATTAAAAAGAACCCAGCAATTGTGAAATGCCTACCTAGTCCCAATTGGGGAGATAAATGTTATAAGACTGCACTGTATAACACAGAAACTTAAATGGACATCATATAAATGCCACCCCCCTTTCCATATTTAATGTCCTGTGACTCCAATGGGCGGCTTAGATTCCACATTTCTTAGATTGCTTACTTTGACAAAATTTCAAACATCGGGGTTTTTTCCTCACAACTAAGACTTTTGAGAGTTATTGTAACAGGTCATTTTAATTAAAATCTCTAAATTATCAGCATTTCTCTGAAGTAAAAACTGTTTCTTAGATTAAAAAGTCTGGTGAGCTAGATCAGCCATATTTCTCTAAAGTACTTTTGCTAAGACTACTTTATCTATCTTATATATAGGAAACTTCATTTTGCATTTTTTCCAGCAAAAAATATAACTATTGGTGCCCCTTTATCGAAGACCGGGTTAAATAACCCTGTTATTGCAGGCTGATCAGGCCCGCAATCTCCCAAGCGAGTGGACGGACGAAGGTGTAAATAAAAAATGAGACAATGGAATATGATTTCAGTGCTTCCAGGAGGGACTAATTCCTTTCCAGCTTCTATATTCTCTGAATTAGCCAAAGACTTTTCTGGGTCGCCTGTTTTTATTAGGTTTTTCACCTAAGGGAGGGGGAATACTGAAGAAAATGCAGGAATCTGAGCAGGAATCTGGGCAGGGCTCAGGAATCCTTTCAATGACTCCTCCAAGTATTATTATGTTAATTCAGGAGAGCTAAAGAGACCTTGTCCTTGAGGTGTCACAGCATCACAGGCCAGTACAGGCCTCAGCGGTGACGAGGGACTCATAGACGTGCACTTACTATGAATCAACTGCCCATCTGCAGACAAGGTGCCTGAGACTCAGACTACTCCCAAGTAAATATGAAAAGCCAATTGGTTAATATTAAATCCTGCTCAGAGCCACTTTGTAGTGGTCCCTAACACCCCTTAACATTTCTTTTCTTCTTTATGAAATTAAAGTGGGATCCCTCTACAATACATGCTAAGAGAAAAAGATAGGCTATATCAGTGATTCTCAAGGGGGGATATTTTAATACCTTAGGAGACATTTGATTATTGCAGTTTTTTTTTTTTTTTTTTGAGTACTGGGGAGTGAACCCAGAGCCTGGCCGTGCTCTGGGGAAGTCTTGTCCACTGAGCTACCTCCTCGGGACTTGCAGCAGAGGTTTTTTATGGTTAGGCCGTGGTGGAGGTGCTCCTGGCATCTAATGGCTGGAGGTCAGGCACAAGAGAGTCCCTGTGAGAAGGATTATCTGGTCTACAGCGCCACACTATCAGCAATGCCAAGGATGCGTATAGGCTACGATTCAGTAAACTGGAGTGAAAGAAAAGTAAAACCCAAAATAAACCAAAATGTTGATTTTTTTTCTTCTTTTTCACTTTTTGGCAATTTTCTATTATAGTTTTTAATTAAATGGAAATTTCTATAGGAAAATTTTTGATGCTACAGAAATTTGAAGTCTCCAAAGTACAAGTGGAAACCATGTACCTATTACTAAATAAATGTGACTCTTTCTGGCTTCAATTTAACTTCTTGTTTCGGCTTCCTTTCACAACATCTCCAGTTTGTGTTTATTGAATATATTTAAATTTTGTGTTTGGAAAAGCGTTGATGTTTTTGCATTCTCAAATTATTAAAAATAAATACTCTGGTTTCTCTTCAGATCGTATAAATCTTTCGCCTTTTTTCAAATTATTAAAAATAGGTTTTACTGTGCACACTCCTCTACACGGGTGGAATCACCTTGATGACAGTTCTCTATTTCCCAATTCCTGCCATCGTGGTAGTTGGTGCGCAGCTGGGTGAGGAGCACCAGTAGACACAGCCAGCAGAGTGAACTGGTTAGGAAGCAACATGTGTATGAATCATGGCCAGAAGAATTAAACATTGTTCTCTTTATCTGGATAGATACTAAGATCTCATTGCTGATTCTTGTCCCTTAATAAAAAATTGTTAGTTAAGAACTTAGTATATTATTAAATATTAAAAATGAGTTAAGAGCACATGTAGTACATGGAATCCTAGTTTTCATCTTTAGCACCTGACAGCCATTGTTGAATAGGTGAACATGTATCCCTTTTCCTTGATTTTCCACCACAGAACGCATACCAGCGAGATTTCATTGCCTTTTCTGTTTAATGTGCAGGTAGTGATGAACAGCTTGGAAAATTAGTTTACAATGCCTTGGAAACAGCCACTGGCAGCTTTGTCTTGTTGTATGAGTGGGTCCTTCAGTGGCAGAAAAAAATGGGTCCATTCCTCACCAGTCAAGAAAGGGAGAAGATCGATAAGTGCAAAAAGCAGGTAGGCACCGCCACGGCTGCCCAAGCAAAGGCCGGATCCCGGACTGCGCGTGGGAAAACAAATCCACTGTTTGCTCAGCTTGCAAAGAGGGTCCAGAGTGGGGTGAGGTCAGTTTAGCCAGGGAGGACGGTGGGGGACCAGCCTCTTCGCTGGAGTTTTTGAGCCTCTTACTCAGTGTCTCTAAGAAATTTCACAACATGGACAAAAATCCTCAGCTGCCTTCTTCCTTTCCTTTCTCAGCCCTTCTGCCACAGTGATGGTGAAACTTTTAGAGTTTTCAATAATAATAAACAGCTGGCTGCAGCACACGTGCCATTAATAACCATCTGTCCAAAGGGGACTAATTACTATTTCATAATTGTGCTTTTTGTAATTATTAATATTTTCCCTGTTTTTTTAATTTTAAAATTTTTGAAATTATGTTTACCTACTCTTGAAATACTGCTTCAGAATTTAAATTTTGAGACTGGAGGTTTGTTCCCTTTTTTACTGTGCTGGAATCAAAAGAGAATTTTAACACTCATTTGTAATATTAACTTTAAGCAAAACAGTTGCATGTTACATGATGAAGAGGTTATGAAGCAACAGATACAGCATGGTATTTCAGGACATGTGTTTACCTACATGGAGAAGGAAAACCTGAGCCAGGCATGGTAGTACGTGCCTGGAATCCCACCTTTTCTGGAGGCTGAGGCAGGAAGATGGCACCTTCTGTGTGAGCCTGGGCAACTGAACAGGACGCTGTCTCAGAAAGGAGGGAGAAAAGCTGGCAGTGTAGCTCAGTGACAGAGTCCTGAGTTCAATTCCTAATACGAGGGGGGTTCGAAGTAAACACCATCTTTTCAGCTGATGATCATAGAGGTAATCTGTAGGTATTTTTCCTTTGTATTCATTTTTAAAGTTTTTTGTTTTTTTTTTTTACAATGCTAGTATCAATCCTTACCTTGCTAAGGATTCATGCATGCTAAGCAAGCAAGCATTCTACTACTCAGTTATACTGCTGGCCCCTAATTAAGAATATTTTGACAGTGACCTTTATTATAATCAGAAAAATTGAAGTTAGTATTTCTTTTTTCTAGTAGCTCTGTCTCAAAAGAAATGGATTTTAAAAGCCATCCCCTACTCCCAGTTTTTCCTTTTTCCTCAAGGCATGGTCTTACTAATTTTCTACATGGCCCAGGCAAGGCTCAAATTTGTGATCCTCCTGTTTCAGCTTCCCTGAGTGCTGGGATTACAGGTGTGTGCAACTATGCCCAGTTTATTCACTAACTTTGTAATACTTGAACACTAAATTTTGAAATTCAGTTTGAGAGTTACTATATTTTTCCTGTCTTTATAAACTACTAGGTTGACCATACCGTTTAGGAAAGTTGACTTTAGGGGATATTTGTTTACCCCCTCATTTGAAAGTATTTTTTCCCCCTTATCAGATTCAAGGGGCAGAAACAGAATTCAACTCACTGGTAAAACTGAGCCATCCGAACATAGCACGCTACTTTGCAATGAATTCCAAAGAGCAAGACGACTCCATCGTGGTGGACATTTTAGTGGAGCATGTCGGTGGAGTCTCCCTGGCTGCCCACCTGAGCCACTCCGGCCCCATCCCCATGCACCAGCTTCGCAAGTACACAGCTCAGCTCCTATCCGGCCTTGATTACCTGCACAGCAACTCCGTGGTACACAAGGTCTTGAGTGCGTCAAATGTCTTGGTGGACGCAGAAGGCACTGTCAAGATTACTGACTACAGCATTTCTAAGCGCCTGGCAGACATTTGCAAGGAGGATGTGTTTGAGCAAACCCGAGTTCGTTTCAGTGACAATGCCTTGCCTTATAAAACAGGAAAGAAAGGGGATGTTTGGCGCCTTGGACTCCTGTTGCTATCCCTCAGCCAAGGGCAGGAGTGCGGAGACTACCCGGTGACCATCCCCAGTGACTTACCAGCTGACTTTCAGGATTTCCTCAGGAAGTGAGTGTCCTAGAGCTGCTCCCGTTGTACTCTAGCCCTGTGCTTTTGGTTTTGCTCAAGTGTGCCAGTCATCGAAGTGCTGGGGAAGCCACAGTGGCAGAACAGGACGAGGGTTGTTTCCTTGCTCTCCCAGCGCTTTCCCACCCTCCTCTGTCTTTCTCATTATGCCCGTTAGTTCCTTAACCGTCACATTCTCCTAAGCACACTTGGGCTTAGTAATTGATTTTGAAACTATTTTGAGAGACTGCCTGGAATCCCGCAGGAAGGAAGTGTCCCCTACTCCTGCCTATCTCAGTAGAGGCTGCTGCATGAGAAGAGCCCTGGGAGGTCAAAGTCATGGTCTTCAGGTCTGTGATTGTGGCCCTGATTCTTGCAGCCATTCTTCCTCATTGGCCATCTTGTTCAGCCACGCCATAGGATGCTCTAGCCAGAGTATTTTCAGTACTATGAAGTGCACGTGCACATCGATTTGCAAACCCAAGTTGTATCCAGTTTGAGAGACTCCTTAACTGCAAGGCTTCCTCAGGCCTGAAGTCTGTACAGCCAAGTCCTTCCATGGAGCGTTTCCTTTAGCCCCGTGTGCCCTCAGTGCAAGCCAGAGATAAGTCTTCTCTGTTTCTTTTAAGTGGGGCATAAGATCCCTCCAGTCTGGACTTTTCCAGATTCCCCTGGTGCAGACTTCAGGCAGAAGCGGCCGGGACTGGGTTTTTCCTGTTCTGCAGCACTCAGTCTTACCTTTCACCCTTTTTCCCTTGACCTTCATGTTTGTATCCTTGGTCTACTCACTGTGTTTCTTTTCTTTTGTCTTCACATTTCTTTCCCTATTCCCGTCCTTATCAGTTGCCAGTTCACCTGGTCCTTAATGTCACTTCTGTCATTCACTCTCTTACCCATTACACAAGTGTTCAAGTACCTGTGCTTGACGGTTGCCACATAACGAGGTTTCTGTCAACAGACCACACACGTGGTTGTGGCCCCAAGATTCTATTGCCTAGTGATGCCATAGCCTTGTTGATAAATACACTCTGTGTTGTTCCCAGGGCGGCAGAATCGCCTAGTGGCACATTTCCCCGAGTGTATCTCTGTTGCTAGCACCACATGATTGTATTTAAGTGAAGTGTTTTCTATGAACTATGAAATCTAAGTTACCGTAATCTACTGGAAGGGGCCACTTGGATTCTGTGTACTGTATTCTTTCCTTACAGTATATAAAAATCTAAGATTTTTAAAACACTTTGTTACATGTTTTAAATGCAGAACTTTAAAACTCTTTATTTAAATGAACCCTTACAATAGGTTGGATTAAATCATGAGTATAGTAACAGAGTCACTGATGGAAAGATTCATTCCAGTCTTCAAAAATGTCAGTTTGATGATGGCGATATAGCTCAGCGGCACAGCGCCTGCCTGGCAAGGTCAAGGTCCTGAGTTCAATTCCTAGTACAAAAAAAAAAAAAAAAAAACAGTCAG